>NW_025554285.1:0-102450 GCF_020424385.1 Procambarus clarkii | reverse complement strand
GTGAGATGAGTGGTGAGGGGGGTGGATGAGTGGTGAGAAGGGGTGGGATGAGTCGTGATGTTTGGGTGGGATGATTGGTGTGGTGGGGGTGGGATGAGTGTTGAGGTAGGGGTGGGATGAGTGGTGAGGTTGGGGTGGGAAGAGTGGTGAGATGGGGGTGGGATGAGTGGTGAGGTGGGGTGGGATGAGTAGGGAGGTGGTGGTGGTATGAGTAGTGAGGTGGGAGTAGTATGAGTAGTGAGGTGGTGGTGGGATGTATAGTGAGGTGGGGTGGTGTGAGTAGTGAGGTGGGAGTGGTATGAGTAGTGAGGTAGGGGTGGAGGTGGGATGAATAGTGATGTGGGGTAGGGTGAGGTGGGGGTGGGATGAGTTATGAGGTGGGGGTGGGATGAGTGGTGAGGTCGGGGTGGGATGAGTAGTGAGGTGGGGGTGGGATGAGTGGTGAGGTGGGGGTGGGATGAGTAGTGAGGTGGGGATGGGATGAGTAGTGAGGTGGGGGTGGGATGAGTAGTGAGGTGGGGGTGGGGTGAGTAGTGAGGCGGGGGTGGGATCAGTAGTGAGGTGGGTGTGGGATGAGTAGTGAGGTGGGGGTGGGATGAGTAGTGAGGTGACGGTGGGATGAGTAGTGAGGTGGCGGTGGAGGTGGGATGAATAGTGAGGTGGGGGTGGTATGAGTAGTCAGGTGGGTGTGGGATGAGTGGTGAGGTGGGGGTGAAGGTAGGATGAGTAGTGAGGTGGGGGTGGGATGAGTGGTGAGGATGGTGTGGGATAAGTGGTGAGGTGGGGGTGGGATGAGTAGTGAGGTGGGGTGGTATGAGTAGTGAGGTGGAGGTGGGATGAGTAGTGAGTTGGGGGTGGGATGAGTAGTGAGGTGGTGGAGGGATGAGTAGTGAGATGGTGGTGGGATGAGTAGTGAGGTGGTGGTGGGATGAGTAGTGAGGTGGTGGTGGTATGAGTAGTGAGGTGGTGTTGGATGAGTAGTGAGGTGGTGGTGGGATGAGTAGTCAGGTGGTTGTGGGATGAGTAGTTAGGTGGTGGTGGGATGAGTAGTGAGGTGGTGGTGGGATGAGTAGTGAGGTGGTGGTGGGATGAGTAGTGAGGTGGTGGTGGGAAGAGTGTAGAGGTGGGGCTGGGATGAGGAGTGAGGTGGGGTGGGATGAGTAGTGAGGTGGGGGTGGGTGGGGGTGAGTAGTGTGGTGGGGGTGGGATGAGTAATGAGGTGGTGAGTAGTAGGATTGACGACTACGCCCGTGCGTTTTGGTTTTTTCCGGGCCCGGTCTACGCACCGCCGGATTCCAGTACGACTACGCCCGTGCGTTTTGGTTTTTTCCGGGCCCGGTCTACGCACCCCCGGATTCCAGTACGACTACGCCCGTGCATTTTGTTTTTTTTTTTCCGGGCCCGGTCTACGCACCGCCGGATTCCAGTACGACTACGCCCGTGCGTTTTGGTTTTTTCCGGGCCCGGTCTACGCACCCCCGGATTCCAGTACGACTACGCCCGTGCGTTTTGTTTTTTTCCGGGCCCGGTCTACGCACCCCCGGATTCCAGTACGACTACGCCCGTGCGTTTTGGTTTTTTCCGGGCCCGGTCTCCGCGCCCCCTGATTCCAGTACGACTACGCCCGTGCGTTTTGTTTTTTTTCCGGGCCCGGTCTACGCACCCCCGGATTCCAGTACGACTACGCCCGTGCGTTTTGGTTTTTTCCAGGCCCGGTCTACGCACCCCCGGATTTCAGTACGACTACGCCCGTGCGTTTTGTTTTTTTTCCGGGCCCGGTCTCCGCGCCCCCTGATTCCAGTACGACTACGCCCGTGCGTTTTGGTTTTTTTCCGGGCCCGGTCTCCGCGCCCCCTGATTCCAGTACGACTACGCCCGTGCGTTTTGGTTTTTTCCGGGCCCGGTCTACGCACCCCCGGATTCCAGTACGACTACGCCCGTGCGTTTTGGTTTTTTCCGGGCCCGGTCTACGCACCCCCGGATTCCAGTACGACTACGCCCGTGCGTTTTGGTTTTTTTCCGGGTACGGTCTACGCACCCCCGGATACCAGTACGACTATGCCCGTGCGTTTTGTTTTTTTCCGGGCCCAGTCTACGCACCCTCGGATTCCAGTACGACTACGCCCGTGCGTTTTGGTTTTTTCCAGGCCCGGTCTACGCACCCCTGGATTCCAGTACGACTACGCCCGTGCGTTTTGTTTTTTTCCGGGCCCGGTCTACGCACCCCCGGATTCCAGTACGACTATGCCCGTGTGTTTTGTTTTTTTCCGGGCCCGTTCTACGCACCCCCGGATTCCAGTACGACTATGCCCGTGCGTTTTGGTTTTTTCCGGGTACGGTCTACGCACCCCCGGATTCCAGTACGACTATGCCCGTGCGTTTTGTTTTTTTCCGGGTACGGTCTACGCACCCCTGGATTCCAGTACGACTGTGCCCGTGCGCTTTGGTTTTTTCCGGGCCCAGTCTACGCACCCCCGGATTCCAGTACGACTATGCCCGTGCGTTTTGGTTTTTTCCGGGCCCAGTCTACGCACCCCCGGATTCCAGTACGACTACGCCCGTGCGTTTTGTTTTTTTCCGGGCCCGGTCTACGCACTCCCGGATTCCAGTACGACTACGCCCGTGCGTTTTTGGTTTTTTCCAGGCACGGTCTACGCACCCCCGGATTCTAGTATGACTATGCCCATGCGTTTTTGTTTTTTCCGGGCGCGGTCTACTCACCCCCGGATTCCAGTACGACTATGCCCGTGCGTTTTGGTTTTTTCCGGGCACGGTCTACGCACCCCCGGATTCCAGTACGACTATGCCCGTGCGTTTTGTTTTTTTTCCGGGCCCGTTCTACGCACCCCCCCGGATTCCAGTACGACTATGCCCGTGCGTTTTGTTTTTTTTCCGGGTACGGTCTACGCACCCCCGGATTCCAGTACGACTATGCCCGTGCGTTTTGGTTTTTTCCGGGCCCAGTCTACGCACCCTCGGATTCCAGTACGACTATGCCCGTGCGTTTTTGTTTTTTCTAGGCACGGTCTACGCACCCCCGGATTCCAGTACGACTATGCCCGTGCGTTTTTGCTTTTTCCAGGCACGGTCTACGCACCCCCGGATTCCAGTACGACTATGCCCGTGCGTTTTTGTTTTTTCCGGGCACGGTCTACGCATCCCTGATTCAGGTAAGCCATAGACCGTGCGTTTCGTTTTTTTCCAGGCACGGTCTATGCATCCCTGGTTTCACGAACTTGAAGTATGCCATAGACCGTGCGTTTTTGTTTTTTCCGGGCACGGTCTACGCACCCTGGGTTTTCTCGATTCAACTTGCCTAGGGATTAAAAAGCCGGTCCCTGGCATCCCCAAATTTCGTTGGCTCAGTGACCCTGCACAGACATTGCTAATGGTCAATGACGTCTCCAGCTAGCCGCTCAGCATTCCTGCACCGGCATGTTCGAGGGGATTAAAAAGCCGGTCTATGAGTCGTGTGTTTTGCGATACAACAGTGACCTTGAAACCTAATATAAAATACCATCATCCCTAGTCTATTTTTAATTTCATATTTACTTCCAACCATCACCCATTACATTTATCAAAGGGGATCATGTATGTGAGGGAAGAACATAACTTCAGCACTGCAAGAAGTTATGTGTGTATTTTCAAGTTTGTCCCCTGCTGCCTGTATTTACCCAGGTCTTTTTCCTAAATATATAACTTATCCAATTCATTCCTATTCTGTTTCATGTTGATACGTATAATAGGTTATTAATATTCCCCTTTACTATGCCTATTCAGTCACACCTCTATCATGTCACCCCTATTTCTTCTTCGTCATCGTTCTAGAGAATGTAATTTGAGCTTTGACAATCTTTCTTAAAGGATCGTTTATTATGCATAGGGCAAAAAATAAAATGAAAAAACTACTATCAGTCGTTTATATGAAAAAATAGAGGCCTGGGCATTGGTGATTTCAATGCGTGTTCAGTAGTAAACCAATATTGGTCCTTAACCGCATACACGTCTCACATTCGCTCAAAACATACCTCCCACACCTTGTTGTGGCATATAACAAATAAAAAAATCTCATTCAGTAAAAGCAAGCCTCTCATATTTTAAAATAAGGCCTTCTGCGGCGCGAGGCGCGCTAAATGCGGATCGCAGGAGGTTCACACATAAGTGTGAACTCTTAATCTAGCTTAATACCTCACCTATACTCTGTGCTTCATCAAAGTTGATATTCAGCTACAATAGCTCGTATTTTCGCTCGTTGCTTATATTTTCTGTTATTCATAAACCCGATCAAACCATGGCATAAATTACATCTGATTAATGGGGAAATGGCAAAAAAACTAGGCTATTCTCTATGAATGCATAGGTTTTGAAGTATGTGTAGGTATGCATGATTGTATTTGCGAGTGTTGGTTTAGAAACAAGTTTGCTGATTTGCGTAGCAAGACTAGGATTTTTTGAGGTGTAGAAATGATTAGCCTATGAATATAGTGGCTAACATCCAGCTGAGTTGCTAGATGGATGAATTGAGGTGTGACATTTGGATATCTATTTGATGGATGTGAGGACAGTTGACTAGCCTATGAACACAGCTACTAATCCGCTGTACTGCCAGATGTGTGGTAACTACTTGTGGATTATAGTAGAATATCTAGCTATAGAGTTTAATAATTGCTGTTGTGTATAAAACTAGAATAAGAGCTATTTATTAAAACTATTATTGTAAACTAACACTTTAAGTGGGATCCCTTGGTTGTTTTAAGCATTGGGTGGACATGAATGAGATTGGGTGGAAATATATAGGAGCTGCCTCGCATGGGCCAATAGGACCTATGAAGTTACCTTTATTCTTATGTTCAGCTCACCTGCTATGCTGCCAGATGTACGATTCTGCTTAAATTGCAGTACGACATTTGGGCTTCTGTTATACTTTTGACCTTATCACTGAATAATGATTACAGTTGTGGATGACTAAAATGTATGTTCTTAAACCTCTGATTAGGTTAGGTGGGGATGGTTAGTCTAGTAATTTTTGAATAATAACATCAAATACTCATGCCAGTAGGACGCCAAAGGTCGCATTGGTTGTCTGGTGACGTCATACATAGTTGACCAGTAAGGTACTGTAATACCTTCACACCTATATGCTAATGGCCAGTAATACCTTATCCCTATACCTGAGGTCGCTTTTCACGATGTCACTAAACATCAACAACTGGTCTGTAGAATGTATTGTTTGTTATAAATAATATGTTAGGTTAGGAAGGTTTGATCGGGTTTATGAATAACAGAAAATATAAGCAACGAGCGAAACTACGAGCTATTGTAGCTGAATATCAACTTTGATGAAGCACAGAGTATAGGTGAGGTATTAAGCTAGATTAAGAGTTCACACTTATGTGTGAACCTCCTGCGATCCGCATTTAGCGCGCCTCGCGCCGCAGAAGGCCTTATTTTAAAATATGAGAGGCTTGCTTTTACTGAATGAGATTTTTTTTATTTGTTATATGCCACAACAAGGTGTGGGAGGTATGTTTTGAGCGAATGTGAGACGTGTATGCGGTTAAGGACCAATATTGGTTTACTACTGAACACGCATTGAAATCACCAATGCCCAGGCCTCTATTTTTTCATATAAACGACTGATAGTAGTTTTTTCATTTTATTTTTTGCCCTATGCATAATAAACGATCCTTTAAGAAAGATTGTCAAAGCTCAAATTACATTCTCTAGAACGATGACGAAGAAGAAATAGGGGTGACATGATAGAGGTGTGACTGAATAGGCATAGTAAATGGGAATATTAATAACCTATTATACGTATCAACATGAAACAGAATAGGAATGAATTGGATAAGTTATATATTTTGGAAAAAGACCTGGGTAAATACAGGCAGCAGGGGACAAACTTGAAAATACACACATAACTTCTTGCAGTGCTGAAGTTATGTTCTTCCCTCACATACATGATCCCCTTTGATAAATGTAATAGGTGATGGTTGGAAGTAAATATGAAATTAAAAATAGACTAGGGATGATGGTATTTTATATTAGGTTTCAAGGTCACTGTTGTATCGCAAAACACACGACTCATAGACCGGCTTTTTAATCCCCTCGAACATGCCGGTGCAGGAATGCTGAGCGGCTAGCTGGAGACGTCATTGACCATTAGCAATGTCTGTGCAGGGTCACTGAGCCAACGAAATTTGGGGATGCCAGGGACCGGCTTTTTAATCCCTAGGCAAGTTGAATTGAGAAAACCCAGGGTGCGTAGACCGTGCCGGGAAAAAACAAAAACGCACGGTCTATGGCATACTTCAAGTTCGTGAAACCAGGGATGCATAGACCGTGCCTGGAAAAAAACGAAACGCACGGTCTATGGCTTACCTGAATCAGGGATGCGTAGACCGTGCCCGGAAAAAACAAAAACGCACGGGCATAGTCGTACTGGAATCCGGTGGTGCGTAGACCGTGCCCGGAAAAAGCAAAAACACACGGGCATAGTCTTACTGGAATCCGGGGGTGAGTAGACTGTGCCCGGAAAAAACAAAAACGCACGGGCATAGTCGTACTGGAATCCGGGGGTGCGTAGACTGGGCCCGGAAAAAACCAAAACGCACGGGCATAGTCGTACTGGAATCCGGGGGTGCGTAGACCGTACCCGGAAAAAAACAAAACGCACGGGCATAGTCGTACTGGAATCCGGGGGTGCGTAGACCGGGCCCGGAAAAAAACAAAACGCACGGGCATAGTCGTACTGGAATCCGGGGGTGAGTAGACCGCGCCCGGAAAAAACAAAAACGCACGGGCATAGTCATACTAGAATCCGGGGGTGCGTAGACCGTGCCTGGAAAAAACCAAAACGCACGGGCGTAGTCGTACTGGAATCCGGGAGTGCGTAGACCGGGCCCGGAAAAAAACAAAACGCACGGGCATAGTCGTCAATCCTACTACTGTGGTGGTGGGATGAGTAGTGAGGTGGGGGTGGGATGAGTAGTGAGGTGGTGGTGGGATGAGTAGTGAGGTGGAGGTGAGATTAGTAGTGAGGTGGGAGTGGGATGAGTAGTGAGGTTGTGGTGGGATGAGTAGTGATGTGGGGGTGGTATGAGTAGTGAGGTGGGATGAGTAGTGAGGTGGGGTAGGATGAGCAGTGGGGTGGGGGTGGGATGAGTAGTGAGGTGGGGGGTGGGTTGAGTGGTGAGGTGGGGGGTGAGATGAGTGGTGAGGGGGGGTGGGATGAGTGGTGAGAAGGGGTGGGATGAGTCTTGAGGTTTGGGTGGGATGATTGGTGTGGTGGGGGTGGGATGAGTGTTGAGGTGGGGGTGATGTGAGTGGTGAGGTTGGGGTGGGAAGAGTGGTGAGATGGGGGTGGGATGAGTGGTGAGGTTGGGGTGGGATGAGTGGTGAGGTGGGGGTGGGATGAGTAGGGAGGTGGTGGTGGTATGAGTAGTGAGGTGGGAGTGGTATGAGTAGTGAGGTGGTGGTGGGATGTATAGTGAGGTGGGGGTGGTGTGAGTAGTGAGGTGGGAGTGGTATGAGTAGTGAGGTAGGGGTGGAGGTGGGATGAATAGTGATGTGGGGTAGGGTGAGGTGGGGTGGGATGAGTTATGAGGTGGGGGGTGGGATGAGTGGTGAGGTCGGGGTGGGATGAGTAGTGAGGTGGGGGTGGGATGAGTAGTGAGGTGGGGGTGGGATGAGTGGTGAGGTGGGGGTGGGATGAGTAGTGAGGTGGGGATGGGATGAGTAGTGAGGTGGGGATGGGATGAGTAGTGAGGTGGGGGTGGGGTGAGTAGTGAGGCGGGGGTGGGATGAGTAGTGAGGTGGGTGTGGGATGAGTAGTGAGGTGGGGATGGGATGAGTAGTGAGGTGACGGTGGGATGAGTAGTGAGGTGGCGGTAGAGGGGGATGAATAGTGAGGTGGCGGTGGAGGTGGGATGAATAGTGAGGTGGGGGTGGTATGAGTAGTCAGGTGGGTGTGGGATGAGTGGTGAGGTGGGGGTGAAGGAAGGATGAGTAGTGAGGTGGGGGTGGGATGAGTGGTGAGGATGGTGTGGGATAAGTGGTGAGGTGGGGGTGGGATGAGTAGTGTAGTGGGGGTGAAGGTAGGATGAGTAGTGAGGTGGGGGTGGGATGAGTAGTGAGGTGGGGGTGGGATGAGTAGTGAGGTGGGGGTGGGATGAGTAGTGAGGTGGGGTGGTATGATTAGTGAGGTGGATGTGGGATGAGTGGTGAAGCGGGGGTGAAGGTAGGATGCGTAGTGAGGTTGGGGTGGGATGAGTGGTGAGGATGGTGTGGGATAAGTGGTGAGGTGGGGGTGGGATGAGTAGTGAAGTGGGATGGTATGAGTAGTGAGGTGGTGTTGGATGAGTAGTGAGATGGTGGTGGGATGAATGTTGAGGTGGGGCTGGGATGAGGAGTGAGGTAGGGTGGGATGAGTAGTGAGGTGGGGGTGGGTGGTGGGATAAGGAGTGAGGTGGGGGTGGGGTGAGTTGTGAGGTGGGGTGGGATGAGTAATGAGGTGGTGTTGGGATGAGTAGTGAGGTGGGGGTGGTATGAGTAGTAAGGTGGGAGTGGGATGAGTAGTGAAGTGGGGGTGGTATTATTAGTGAGGTGGGAGTGGTATGAGTAGTGAGGTGAGGGTGGAGGTGGGATGAATAGGGAGATGGGGGTGGTATGAGTAGTGAGGTGGTGGTAGGATGAGTAGTGAGGTGGTGGTGGGATGAGTAGTGAGGTGGTGGTGGGATGAGTAGTGAGGTGGTGGAGGGATGAGTAGTGAGAAGGTGGTGGGATGAGTAGTGAGGTGGTGGTGGGATGAGTAGTGAGGTGGT
The DNA here is from genome assembly GCF_020424385.1 of Procambarus clarkii. Lineage (NCBI taxonomy): Eukaryota > Metazoa > Arthropoda > Malacostraca > Decapoda > Cambaridae > Procambarus > Procambarus clarkii. Next base: position 93,628 of record NW_025554285.1, on the reverse strand, counting down.
GGTGTAATGAGTAGTGAGGTGGTGGTTGTATGAGCAGTGAGGTGGTGGTGGGATAAATAGTGAGGTGGGGGTGGTATGAGTAGTGAGGTGGGGGTGGGATGAGTAGTGAGGTGGGGGTGGAGGTGGGATGAGTAGTGAGGTGGGGGTGGTTTGAGTAGTGTGGTGAGGGTGGGATGATTAGTGAGGTGGTGGTGGGATGAGTAGTGAGATGGTGGTAGGATGAGTAGTGAGGTGGTGATGGGATGAGTAGTGAGGTGGTGGTGGAATGAGTAGTGAGGTGGTGGTGAGATGAGTAGTGAGGTGGTGGTGGGATGAATGTTGAGGTGGGGCTGGGATGAGGAGTGAGGTGGGGTGGGATGAGTAGTGAGGTGGGGGTGGGTGGTGGGATAAGGAGTGAGGTGGGGGTGGGGGTGAGTTGTGAGGTGGGGTGGGATGAGTAATGAGGTGGTGTTGGGATGAGTAGTGAGGTGGGGGTGGTATGAGTAGTAAGGTGGGGGTGAGATGAGTAGTGATGTGGGGGTGGTATCATTAGTGAGGTGGGAGTGGTATGAGTAGTGAGGTGAGGGTGGGATGAGTAGTGAGGTGAGGGTGAAGGTAGGATGAGTAGTGAGGTGGGGGTGGGATGAGTGGTGAGGTTGGTGTGGGATAAGTGGTGAGGTGGGGGTGGGATGAGTAGTGAGGTGGGGTGGTATGAGTATAGTGAGGTGGAGGTGGGATGAGTAGTGAGTTGGGGGTGGGAAGAGTAGTGAGGTGGTGGAGGGATGAGTAGTGAGGTGGTGGTGGGATGAGTAGTGAGATGGTGGTGGGATGAGTAGTGAGGTGGTGATGGGATGAGTAGTGAGGTGGTGGTGGAATGAGTAGTGAGGTGGTGTTGGATGAGTAGTGAGGTGGTGGTGGGATGAGTAGTCAGGTGGTTGTGGGATGAGTAGTTAGGTGGTGGTGGGATGAGTAGTGAGGTGGTGGTGAGATGAGTAGTGAGGTGGTGGTGGGATGAATGTTGAGGTGGGGCTGGGATGAGGAGTGAGGTGGGGTGGGATGAGTAGTGAGGTGGGGGTGGGTGGTGGGATAAGGAGTGAGGTGGGGGTGGGGGTGAGTTGTGAGGTGGGGTGGGATGAGTAATGAGGTGGTGTTGGGATGAGTAGTGAGGTGGGGTGGTATGAGTAGTAAGGTGGGGGTGGGATGAGTAGTGATGTGGGGGTGGTATTATTAGTGAGGTGGGAGTGGTATGAGTAGTGAGGTGAGGGTGGGATGAGTAGTGAGGTGAGGGTGGAGGTGGGATGAATAGGGAGATGGGGGTGGTATGAGTAGTGAGGTGGTGGTAGGATGAGTAGTGAGGTGGTGGAGGGATGAGTAGTGAGATGGTGGTGGGATGAGTAGTGAGGTGGTGGTGGGATGAGTAGTGAGGTGGTGGAGGGATGAGTAGTGAGATGGTGGTGGGATGAGTAGTGATGAGGGTGGTGGGATGAGTAGTGAGGTGGGGGTGATATGAGTAGTGAGGTGGGGGTGAGATGAGTAGTGAGGTGGGGTGGAGGTGGGATGAGTAGTGAGGTGGGGTGGTATGAGTAGTGAGGTGAGGGTGGTATGAGTAGTGAGGTGGTGGTGGGATGAGTAGTGAGGTGGTGGAGGGATGAGTAGTGAGATGGTGGTGGGATGAGTAGTGAGGTGGTGGTGGGATGAGTAGTGAGGTGGTGGTGGAATGAGTAGTAAGGTGGTGTGGATGAGTAGTGAGGTGGTTGTGGGATGAGTAGTTAGGTGGTGGTGGGATGAGTAGTGAGGTGGGGGGTCGGATGAGCAGTGAGGTGGGGGGTGGGGATGAGTGGTGAGGTGGGGTGGGTTGAGTGGTGAGGTGGGGGGTGGGATGAGTGGTGAGGGGGGGGGTGGGATGAGTGGTGAGAAGGGGTGGGATGAGTCGTGAGGATTGGGTGGGATGATTGGTGAGGTGGGGTGGGATGAGTTGTGAGGTGGGGTGGGATGAGTGGTGAGTTTGGGGTGGGATGAGTGGTGAGGTGGGGGGTGGATTAGCAGTGGGGTGGGAGTGGTATGAGTAAAGAGGTCGGGGTGGTATGAATAGTGAGGTTGGGGTGGTATGAGTAGTGAAATGGGGATGGTATGAGTAGTGAGGTGGGGTGGGATGAATAGTGAGGTGAGGGTGGGATGAGTAATGAGGTGTGGTGGTATGAGTAGTGAGGTGGGGTGGGATGAGTGGTGAGGTGTGGGTGGTGGAATGAGTAGTGAGGTTGTGGTGAGATGAGTAGTGAGGTGGTGGTGGGATGAATGTTGAGGTGGGGCTGGGATGAGGAGTGAGGTGGGGTGGGATGAGTAGTGAGGTGGGGGTGGGTGGTGGGATAAGGAGTGAGGTGGGGGGGGGGTGAGTTGTGAGGTGGGGTGGGGGGATGAGTAATGAGGTGGTGTTGGGATGAGTAGTGAGGTGGGGGTGGTATGAGTAGTATAGGTGGGGGTGAGATGAGTAGTGATGTGGGGGTGGTCTCATTAGTGAGGTGGAGTGGTATGAGTAGTGAGGTGAGGGTGGGATGAGTAGTGAGGTGAGGGTGAAGGTAGGATGAGTAGTGAGGTGGTGGTGGGATGAGTGGTGAGGTTGTTGTGGGATAAGTGGTGAGGTGGGGGTGGGATGAGTAGTGAGGTGGGGTGGTATGAGTAGTGAGGTGGAGGTGGGATGAGTAGTGAGTTGGGGGTGGATGAGTAGTGAGGTGGTGGTGGGATGAGTAGTGAGGTGGTGGTGGGATGAGTAGTGAGATGGTGGTGGGATGAGTAGTGAGGTGGTGATGGGATGAGTAGTGAGGTGGTGGTGGAATGAGTAGTGAGGTGGTTTTGGATGAGTAGTGATGTGGTGGTGGGATGAGTAGTCAGGTGGTGGTGGGATGAGTAGTGAGGTGGTGGTGGGATGAGTAGTGAGGTGGTGGTGGGATGAGTAGTGAGGTGGTGGTGGGATGAATGTTGAGGTGGGGCTGGGATGAGGAGTGAGGTGGGGTGGGATGAGTAGTGAGGTGGGGGGGGGTGGGTGGTGGGATAAGGAGTGAGGTGGGGGTGGGGGTGAGTATGAGGTGGGGTGGGATGATAATGAGGTGGTGTTGGGATGAGTAGTGAGGTGGGGGTGGTGTGAGTAGTAAGGTGGGGGTGGGATGAGTAGTGATGTGGGGGTGGTATCATTAGTGAGGTGGGAGTGGTATGAGTAGTGAGGTGTGAGGGTGGGATGAGTAGTGAGGTGAGGGTGGAGGTGGGATGAATAGGGTGATGGGGGTGGTATGAGTAGTGAGGTGGTGGTAGGATGAGTAGTGAGGTGGTGGGAGGGATGAGTAGTGAGATGGTGGTCGGATGAGTAGTGAGGTGGTGGTGGAATGAGTAGTAAGGTGGTGGGGAGGGATGAGTGTGATGAGCTGGTGGTGGGGATGAGTAGTGAGGTGGGTGGATGGGATGAGTAGTGCGGTGGGGGTGGGTGGGGGGTGATATGAGTAGTGAGGTGGGGGTGGGTGGAATGAGTAGTGGGGTGGGGGGAGGTGGGATGAGTAGTGAGGGTGGGGTGGTATGAGTAGTGTGGTGAGGGTGGGATGACGTAGTGAGGTGGGGGTGGGATTAGTAGGGAGGTCTACGCACCCTGGGTTTTCTCGATTCAACTTGCCTAGGGATTAAAAAGCGGCGGTCCCTGGCATCCCCCAAATTTCGTGGCTCAGTGACCCTGCACAGACATTGCTAATGGTCAATGACGTCTCCAGCTAGCCGCCCAGCAGCATTCCTGCACCGGCATGTTCGAGGGGATTAAAAAGCCGGTCTATGAGTCGTGTGTGTTTGCGATACAACAGTGACCTTGAAACCTAATATTAAAAAATACCATCATCCCTAGTCTATTTTTTATTTCATATTTACTTCCAACCATCACCCATTACATTTATCAAAGGGATCATGTATGTGAGGGAAGAACTAACTTCAGCACTGCAAGAAGTTATGTGTGTATTTTCAAGTTTGTCCCTGCTGCCTGTATTTACCCAGGTCTTTTTCCTAAATATATAACTTATCCAATTCATTCCTATTCTGTTTCATGTTGATACGTATAATAGGTTATTAATATTCCCCTTTACTATGCCTATTCAGTCCACACCTCTATCATGTCACCCCTATTTCTTCTTCGTCATCGTTCTAGAGAATGTAATTTGAGCTTTGACAATCTTTCTTAAAGGATCGTTTTTATGCATAGGGCAAAAAAAATATAAAATGAAAAAAAAAAACAAACTACTATCAGTCGTTTATATGAAAAAATAGAGGCCTGGGCATTGGTGATTTCAATGCGTGTTCAGTAGTAAACCAATATTGGTCCTTAACCGCATACACGTCTCACATTCGCTCAAAACATACCTCCCACACCTTGTTGTGGCATATAACAAATAAAAAAATCTCATTCAGTAAAAGCAAGCCTCTCATATTTTAAATAAGGCCTTCTGCGGCGCGAGGCGCGCTAAATGCGGATCGCAGGAGGTTCACACATAAGTGTGAACTCTTAATCTAGCTTAATACCTCACCTATACTCTGTGCTTCATCAAAGTTGATATTCAGCTACAATAGCTCGTATTTTCGCTCGTTGCTTATATTTTCTGTTATTCATAAACCCGATCAAACCATGGCATAAATTACATCTGATTAATGGGGAAAATGGCAAAAAAAAACTAGGCTATTCTCTATGAATGCATAGGTTTTGAAGTATGTGTAGGTATGCATGATTGTATTTGCGAGTGTTGGTTTAGAAACAAGTTTGCTGATTTGCGTTAGCAAGACTAGGATTTTTTGAGGTGTAGAAATGATTAGCCTATGAATATAGTGGCTAACATCCAGCTGAGTTGCTAGATGGATGAATTGAGGTGTGGACATTTGGATTCTATTTGATGGATGTGAGGACAGTTTGACTAGCCTATGAACACAGCTACTAATCCGCTGTACTGCCAGATGTGTGGTAACTACTTGTGGATTATAGTAGAATATCTAGCTATAGAGTTTAATAATTGCTGTTGTGTATAAAACTAGAATAAGAGCTATTTATTAAAACTATTATTGTAAACTAATACTTTAAGTGGGATCCCTTGGTTGTTTAAGCCATTGGGTGGACCTGAATGAGATTGGGTGGAAATATATAGGAGCTGCCTCGTATGGGCCAATAGGACCTCTGAAGTTACCTTTATTCTTATGTTCAGCTCACCTGCTATGCTGCCAGATGTACGATTCTGCTTAAATTGCAGTACGACATTTGGGCTTCTGTTATACTTTTGACCTTATCACTGAATAATGATACAGTTGTGGATGACTAAAATGTATGTTCTTAAACCTCTGATTAGGTTAGGTGGGGATGGTTAGTCTAGTAATTTTTGAATAATAACATCAAATACTCATGCCAGTAGGACGCCAAAGGTCGCATTGGTTGTCTGGTGACGTCATACATAGTTGACCAGTAAGGTACTGTAATACCTTCACACCTATATGCTAATGGCCAGTAATACCTTATCCCTATACCTGAGGTCGCTTTTCACGATGTCACTAAACATCAACAACTGGTCTGTAGAATGTATTTGTTTGTTATAAATAATATGTTAGGTTAGGATAGGTTAGGAAGGTTTGATCGGGTTTATGAATAACAGAAAATATAAGCAACGAGCGAAACTACGAGCTATTGTAGCTGAATATCAACTTTGATGAAGCACAGAGTATAGGTGAGGTATTAAGCTAGATTAAGAGTTCACACTTATGTGTGAACCTCCTGCGATCCGCATTTAGCGCGCCTCGCGCCGCAGAAGGCCTTATTTTAAATATGAGAGGCTTGCTTTACTGAATGAGATTTTTTATTTGTTATATGCCACAACAAGGTGTGGGAGGTATGTTTTGAGCGAATGTTGTAACGGGGGGTGGGGGAAATAGCTCTATCTTGTCCATTATTATCACCCCCCAGTTAACTAACGAGGCCGGGGGAAACAGCTCTCTCTAGTCCGTTATCCCGTCTCCAGTTAGCTAACTATTCCAGAGCACCTCCCAGAGTTCCTAAGGCAACCTCTCTCGTTCAACACCTTGTGACCTAGGTATTTGACTACCTAGGTGCTAAGACTACAAGGCGCCGTAACTAGATCAGCTACCCGGAACTCTAGAGAGAACTCTGGAATACAGAATCATTGCCACAAACGTATAAGTGAAAACGAAAGGAAAGAAATGAATAGTGAAGTAATTAGTGAGGGCTTGGGGGTGAGAGGGAGAGAGGTGGGAGGAGCGAGGAGGGTCATTAGTTGAAAGTGAGAGTATAGAGAGGGGTGGAGGGAGAGGTGTAGATAGGTAGAAGTAGAAGAGTAGATAGTAGAAGTAGAAGAGTAGATAGTAGAAGACGAAATGCTGCCACCATCCATTCATGATCATTACATACAAGACAAGGAATGGAACTTGTCTGTATCCCATATTCTCAAAAGATGTTATCAAGAGATCATTATTAGTATGGTCCCATCTTTATCATGTACTCATTCTAAACCATGAAACCAGTAACTACAGAGGCTTTCTCATCTCAACTCAAAATCTCTAGGGAACAAAGTTAAAACACAATTTAAATAATAAATTCATAATTATATTTCACATGAAGTATCATAATTTAGCAATTCAATTAAAATGTTCCAGTTTAATATGCAAAGTGAGTCATCATCCAAGAATTCGAGAACCCTACAACTTGACTGCCCCTGATCATCACACAACATATGTAAACACGACCAAGTCACCTAAATGTTCACTCACCGAGGACTGAGTCTAAGTTGAATAGAGAGGGGGGGGGGTCTGCAATTTTCAGGCAGCGTCACCCCCGTCTGGTGACGGCCTATCTCGACGGGCTGGCCTCTGCTCTGCTCCGCTGGCCGGTCTCCTATTGCTTCATGCTCGATAGCTCTCCGAGTTTATATTGGGGAACCTAGTAGCTAACTCCGCCCATAAGTAGATAGCCTCCGGCACTCTCCAAGCCACTCCTTAAACGTCGGCTTGTTTGAAGGCTACCAGACTACAATTAAGAGCTTAGCGGAAGCAAGGTGAAATTCTCATGATCTGACCTCAGGTCACTTGAGGTCATTAACGCTTTGAGGTGTGAGATCTCAGGCAGACAACTGGCGCCTCTCAGATCCTTGTCTGTGACTCATGTACTCTATATATATTTTAAATAAACTAACTCAAAACACTTTTACAGTGTTACATCTCCCCTTCTCCCCGAAAATAAAGTTTTTGCAACACTGCTAAAGCAAGCTAGCTGTGTGCGACAACTTTATTAACGAAAAGAAATACATCCTAGCTAAACAAATATACATCATCCTACTCTAAAAAATGAAATATATAGACAGACGTCCATTGTCTCTGGCTGGGCGACGTCACTGCTTGGTCTTGTAGATAATCCTGTACCACATTTCTTCAACACAACTGCCTCCGTCGCTTCTCCGTCGTTAACGCACAACAACACTTGGTCAACCCGAAAGCCGTTACTACTTGAACTGAGCACAGGACCGTGGAATTCGGTTGTCCCAGCTGATCTGTAATTGGCCCTACGTCAGTCACCATGAGAGACGTATATTGGGGTTCTTCACAGCTATAGGGACTACAAGTTTCGAGACCTTCATATAGTTGCCAACAGTAGAAATCCCATCCTACTCTTCTTCCTCCCTGTTGCTCCAGCACGCCTCCTTCAGAGAGCTACTTCTGACAGCCACATCAAGTCCGCATGACACAGGAAGAATCACTCAACAGAGCAACATGGCTTGCAGGAGGGGCGGCCAGTCAAGGCAAACGATCCTGTCTTGCAATTACGCTCGATGCAATGATGCTGACACCAGCAAGGGACACTAGGTATCGTGTCTCAGCTTGTCTTATCTTCTTCTTCTTCTTTCTTCTTTCTTCTCTCTTCCTTCTTCTCTCTTCTTTCTTCTCTCTTCTTTCTTCTCTCTTCTTTCTCCCATGGGTCTTTGACAAGCGACCTGGGGTCCATTGGGGTCCGTCCTGGGTAGACCGATGTTGGTGGGACAGACTGGAGTCGTTGTTCCTCTTCCATCTTTACTGGGTCGTCTGGGGTCGTCTGCAGAACGACCTGGGGTCCACTGGGTAGACCAATGTTGACCGACCGAGAGGGCTGCATCTTGGGGTCCCCCGGGGTGGTGGTGGAGCCATGACCTCCAGGTAGTGGGCTGGTCGTCGTGATAAACACCCGTGAGTATGGTACACAGCAGCCGTCTCCCTCTTTGGTATGTGCGCCTCGCCTCTCTTCTGGCTCCAACCTGGGAATGAACATAAGGCAACAATACCGTGTTCCAACATGTTATGTGACCCTGTAATTTGTATAGGGTTCACACAGTCCAATTATAAGCTCTCCTCCTGGCAACAACTACACTTAAATTTAATAATCCAATTAACACTTTAATGATATTGACTTGGTGGAACATAAAACAGTAACAGAGGAAAGTTAGAGAAGAGAGAATAAGGTCATCACTACTTTTAACTAGTCACAAAAAAAAAATCAACACTAATAGACAAAACACTAGCCTAAACTTAACTGTACCGTTCCTAATCTTAAGTACATAATTAACCATTACTCCCACCCTTAACCTACAGCCACCTACGTGACCCAGAGTGTCTCCCTAGCTTCTCCGCCGGTCAACAACCCCAAACTGTTGCCACCCCTGTGACCAGACTATCTAACGTCGAGCGTCCCCAACGTGAAGTCTACTGACATACTAAGGCTCCCCCTAGCATGCTGTACAAGACCAGTACACCTCGGGTTATTGCGTTCAAATGGAGTAAAACAGTCGATCGCAATAATCTGAGCAGAACCACTACTTAAACTATTTAAAAACTACACCTGCCACTCCCCACTGACCTGGAGACCAGCGGTGGCTGGGTGTCCCCGTGGGACATGCGAGGTCACCTGTCACACTCAGCTGACCTGCACTACCAACACCGCTAAGTTCCAAAATCACCAAATCTTATCACTAACATTAATCACTACACACGCAAGTTCTGGTGAACATTCCCTGAACACCACAAAACTCACAAAATCACTAAACACAACACCAGAGAATCACAATCTCCTAACCTGAAAACTCGCAAAATCGCCGAAAGTAAAACACCTGTCAAGATCTCCCTGATAGCGCCTGAGCGGCAAAAGACAAGTGGGACTGAACAATGTTAAAAGAACACCAACTACCTACAACATTGTTCAACACCGCTGCCAACATTGTAACGGGGGTGGGGGAAATGGCTCTATCTTGTCCATTATTCCACCCCCCAGTTAACTAACGAGGCCGGGGGAAACAGCTCTCTCTAGTCCGTTATCCCGTCTCCAGTTAGCTAACTATTCCAGAGCACCTCCCAGAGTTCCTAAGGCAACCTCTCTCGTTCAAACACCTTGTGACCTAGGTATTTGACTACCTAGGTGCTAAGACTACAAGGCGCCGTAACTAGATCAGCTACCCGGAACTCTAGAGAGAACTCTGGAATACAGAATCATTGCCACAAACGTATAAGTGAAAACGAAAGGAAAGAAATGAATAGTGAAGTAATTAGTGAGGGCTTGGGGGTGAGAGGGAGAGAGGTGGGAGGAGCGAGGAGGGTCATTAGTTGAAAGTGAGAGTATAGAGAGGGGTGGAGGGAGAGGTGTAGATAGGTAGAAGTAGAAGAGTAGATAGTAGAAGTAGAAGAGTAGATAGTAGAAGACGAAATGCTGCCACCATCCATTCATGATCATTACATACAAGACAAGGAATGGAACTTGTCTGTATCCCAATATTCTCAAAAGATGTTATCAAGAGATCATTATTAGTATGGTCCCATCTTTATCATGTACTCATTCTAAACCATGAAACCAGTAACTACAGAGGCTTTCTCATCTCAACTCAAAATCTCTAGGGAACAAAGTTAAACACAATTTAAATAATAAATCATAATTATATTTCACATGAAGTATCATAATTTAGCAATTCAATTAAAATGTTCCAGTTTAATATGCAAAGTGAGTCATCATCCAAGAATTCGAGAACCCTACAACTGACTGCCCCTGATCATCACACAACATATGTAAACACGACCAAGTCACCTAAATGTTCACTCACCGAGGACTGAGTCTAAGTTGAATAGAGAGGGGGGGGGTCTGCAATTTTACAGGCAGCGTCACCCCCCGTCTGGTGACGGCCTATCTCGACGGCTGGCCTCTGCTCTGCTCCGCTGACCGGTCTCCTATTGCTTCATGCTCGATAGCTCTCCGAGTTTATATTGGGGAACCTAGTAGCTAACTCCGCCATAAGTAGATAGCCTCCGGCACTCTCCAAGCCACTCCTTAAACGTCGGCTTGTTTGAAGGCTACCAGACTACAATTAAGAGCTTAGCGGAAGCAAGGTGAATTCTCATGATCTGACCTCAGGTCACTTGAGGTCATTAACGCTTTGAGGTGTGAGATCTCAGGCAGACAACTGGCGCCTCTCAGATCCTTGTCTGTGACTCATGTACTCTATATATATTTTAATAAACTAACTCAAACACTTTACAGTGTTACAATGTGAGACGTGTATGCGGTTAAGGACCAATATTGGTTTACTACTGAACACCGCATTGAAATCACCAATGCCCAGGCCTCTATTTTTTCATATAAACGACTGATAGGTAGTTTTTTCATTTTATTTTTTGCCCTATGCATAATAAACGATCCTTTAAGAAGATTGTCAAAGCTCAAATTACATTCTCTAGAACGATGACGAAGAAGAAATAGGGGTGACATGATAGAGGTGTGACTGAATAGGCATAGTAAATGGGAATATTTAATAACCTATTATACGTATCAACATGAAACAGAATAGGAATGAATTGGATAAGATAAGTTATATATTTTGGAAAAAGACCTGGGTAAATACAGGCAGCAGGGGACAAACTTGAAAATACACACATAACTTCTTGCAGTGCTGAAGTTATGTTCTTCCCTCACATACATGATCCCCTTTGATAATGTAATAGGTGATGGTTGGAAGTAAATATGAAATTAAAAATAGACTAGGGATGATGGTATTTTATACTAGGTTTCAAGGTCACTGTTGTATCGCAAAACACACGACTCATAGACCGGCTTTTTAATCCCCTCGAACATGCCGGTGCAGGAATGCTGAGCGGCTAGCTGGAGACGTCATTGACCATTAGCAATGTCTGTGCAGGGTCACTGAGCCAACGAAATTTGGGATGCCAGGGACCGGCTTTTTAATCCCTAGGCAAGTTGAATTGAGAAAACCCAGGGTGCGTAGACCGTGCCCGGAAAAAAACAAAAACGCACGGTCTATGGCATACTTCAAGTTCGTGAAACCAGGGATGCATAGACCGTGCCTGGAAAAAAACGAAACGCACGGTCTATGGCTTACCTGAATCAGGGATGCGTAGACCGTGCCCGGAAAAAAACAAAAACGCACGGGCATAGTCGTACTGGAATCCGGTGGTGCGTAGACCGTGCCCGGAAAAAGCAAAAACACACGGGCATAGTCTTACTGGAATCCGGGGTGTGAGTAGACTGTGCCCGGAAAAAAACAAAAACGCACGGGCATAGTCGTACTGGAATCCGGGGGTGCGTAGACTGGGCCCGGAAAAAACCAAAACGCACGGGCATAGTCGTACTGGAATCCGGGGGTGCGTAGACCGTACCCGGAAAAAACCAAAACGCACGGGCATAGTCGTACTGGAATCCGGGGGTGCGTAGACCGGGCCCGGAAAAAAACAAAACGCACGGGCATAGTCGTACTGGAATCCGGGGGTGCGTAGACCGTGCCCGGAAAAAAACCAAAACGCACGGGCATAGTCGTACTGGAATCCGGGGGTGAGTAGACCGCGCCCGGAAAAAAAACAAAAACGCACGGGCATAGTCATGTGGTGGTGGGATGAGTAGTGAGGTGGGGGTGGGATGAGTAGTGAGGTGGTGGTGGGATGAGTAGTGAGGTGGGGGTGGGATGAGTAGTGAGGTGGGAGGTGGGATGAGTAGTGAGGTGTGGTGGGATGAGTAGTGATGTGGGGGTGGGATGAGTAGTGAGGTGGGATGAGTAGTGAGGTGGGGTGGGATGAGTAGTGAGGTGGGGGTGGGATGAGTAGTGAGGTGGGGGGTGGGATGAGTGGTGAGGTGGGGGGTGAGATGAGTGGTGAGGGGGGGTGGGATGAGTGGTGAGGTGGGGGTGGGATGAGTAGTGAGGTGGGGTGGGATGAGTAGTGGTGTGGTGGGGGTGGGATGAGTGGTGAGGGATGGGGGTGAGGTGGGGGTGAGTAGTGAGTGGTGAGGTGGGGGGGTGGGATGAGTAGTGAGGTGGGGGTGGGATGAGTGGTGAGGTTGGGGTGGGATGAGTGGTGAGGTGGGGTGGGATGAGTAGTGAGGTGGGTGGGGGTGGTAGTGAGTAGTGAGGGATGGTAGTGAGGTGGGGGTGGTATGAGTAGTGAGGTGGTGGTGGGATGAGTAGTGAGGTGGGGGTGGTGTGAGTAGTGAGGTGGGAGTGGTATGAGTAGTGAGGTGGGGGTGGGATGAGTAGTGAGGTAGTGATGTGGGGTATGAGTAGTGAGGTGGGGGTGGGATGAGTAGTGAGGTGGGGGTGGGATGAGTAGTGAGGTGGGGGGTGGGATGAGTAGTGAGGTGGGGGCGGGATGAGTAGTGAGGTGGGGGTGGTATGAGTGGTGAGGGGGGTGGGGGTGGGATGAGTAGTGAGGTGGGGGTGGGATGAGTAGTGAGGTGGGGGTGGGATGAGTAGTGAGGTGGGGGTGGGGTGGTGGTGGGATGAGTAGTGAGGTGGGGGTGGGGGTTGGATGAGTAGTGAGGTTGGTGTGGGATGAGTAGTGAGGTGGGGGTGGGATGAGTAGTGAGGTGGGGGTGGGATGAGTAGTGAGGTGGCGGTGGAGGTGGGATGAATAGTGAGGTGGCGGTGGAGGTGGGATGAGTAGTGAGGTGGGGGTGGTATGAGTAGTGAGGTGGGGGTGGGATGAGTGGTGAGGTGGGGGTGAGTAGGGTAGGATGAGTAGTGAGGTGGGGGTAGGAGGTGGGGTGGGATGAGTAGTGAGGATGGAGGTGGGATAAGTGGTGAGGTGGGGGTGGGATGAGTAGTGAGGTGGGGGTGGGTGGGATGATGAGTAGTGAGGTGGGGGTGGGATGAGTGAGTAGTGAGGTGGGGGTGGGGAGTGGGGGGTGGGATGAGTAGTGAGGTGGGGGTGGGTGATGAGTAGTGAGGTGGGGGTGGTATGAGTAGTGAGGTGGGGGTGTGGGATGAGTGGTGAATGCGGGGGTGGGGGTGAGTAGTGAGGTGAGGTGGGGGTGGGATGAGTAGTGAGGTGGGGGTGGGATGAGTAGTGAGGTGGGGGTGGGATGAGTAGTGAGGGGTGGGATGGTAGGGAGGTGGGATGAGTAGTGAGGTGGGGGTGGGATGGTAGGAGGTGGGGTGGGATGAGTAGTGAGGTGGGGGTGGGATGAGTAGTGGAGGTAGGGGGTGGGGTGGAATGAGTAGTGAGGTGGGGGGGGGTGGAGGTGGGATGAGTAGTGAGGTGGGGTGGGATGAGTAGTGAGGTGGTGGTGGGATGAGTAGTCAGGTGGTGGTGGGGTGGGATGAGTGGTGAGGTGGGGTGGGATGAGTAGTGAGGTGGGGATGGGATGAGTAGTGAGGTGGGGTGGGATGAGTAGTGAGGTGGGGGTGGGATGAGTAGTGAGGTGGGGGTGGGATGAGTAGGTGAGGTGGGGGGTGGGATGAGTAGTGAGGTGGGGGTGGGATGAGTAGTGAGGTGGGGGTGGGATGAGTGGTGAGTGGGGGTGGGAGAGTAGTGAGGTGGGGATGGAGTGGTGAGGTGGTGGTGATGGTGAGTGGTGAGGTGGGGGGATGAGTAGTGAGGTGGGGTGGGATGAGTAGTGAGGTGGTGGTGGTGTGGGTGGGGGGGGTGGGATGAGTGGTGAGGTGGGGTGGGATGAGTAGTGAGGTGGTGGTGGGATGAGTAGTGAGGTGGGGGGTGGGATGAGTAGTGAGGTGGGGGTGGGATGAGTAGTGAGGTGGGGGTGAGTATGAGTAGTGGGAGAGTGGGAGGTGGGATGAGTAGTGAGTGGGGGGGTGGGATGAGGATGTGAGGTGGGGTGGGGGTGGGGGAGTAGTGTGGTGGGGGTGGGATGAGTAGTGAGGTGGGGGTGGGATGAGTAGTGAGGTGGGGTGGGGGTGGGATGAGTAGTGAGGTGGGATGAGTGGTGAGGTGGTGGGATGAGTAGTGAGGTGGGGGTGGGATGAGTAGTGTGGGGGATGAGTAGTGAGGTGGGGGTGGTGAGGTGGGTGGGGTGGGATGAGTAGTGAGGTGGGGGGGGGGATGAGTAGAACGTGAGGGTGGGGGTGGGATGAGTAGTGAGGTGGGGGTGGGATGAGTAGTGAGGTGGGGGTGGGATGAGTAGTGAGGTGGGGTGGGATGGTAGTGAGGTGGGGGTGGGATGAGTGTGGAGGTGGGGGTGGGATGAGTAGTGAGGTGGGGGTGGGATGAGTAGTGAGGTGGGGGTGGGATGAGTAGTGAGGAGGGAGTGGGATGAGTGGTGAGGTGGGGGTGGGATGAGTAGTGAGGTGGGGGGAGGTGGGATGAGTAGTGAGGTGGGGGTGGGATGAGTAGTGAGGTGGGGGTGGAGTAGTGAGGTGGTGGTGGGATGAGTAGTGAGGTGGGGGTGGGATGAGTAGTGAGGTGGGGGTGGGATGAGTAGTGAGGTGGTGGTGGGATGAGTAGTGAGATGAGTGGTGAGTAGTGGGGTGGGGTGGGATGAGTAGTGAGGTGGGGTGGGATGAGTAGTGAGGTGGTGGTGGGATGAGTAGTGAGGTGGTGGTGGGATGGGTATGGGGTGGGATGTGTAGTGAGGTGGGATGAGTAGTGAGGTGGGGTGGGATGAGTAGTGAGGTGGGGGTGGGATGAGTAGTGAGGTGGGGGGGGATGAGGGATGAGTAGGGATGGTGGGAGAGGTGGGATGAGTAGTGAGGTGGGGGTGGGATGAGTAGTGAGGTGAGGGTGGGATGAGTAGTGAGTGAGGGGGTGGAGTGGGATGAGTGGTGGGATGAGTAGTGAGGTGGTGGTGGGATGAGTAGTGAGGTGGGGGTGGGATGAGTAGTGAGGTGGGGGGTGGAATGAGTAGTGAGGTGGGGGTGAGTGGTGATGAGTAGTGAGGTGGGGGTGGGATGAGTAGTGAGGTGGGGGTGGGATGAGGAGTGAGGTGGGGTGGGATGAGTAGTGAGGTGGGGGTGGGATGAGTAGTGGGATATGAGTAGTGAGGTGGGGGTGGGATGAGTAGTGAGGTGGGGGTGGGATGAGTGTGTGGGGTGGGTGGGATGAGTAATGAGGTGGGGGTGGGATGAGTAGTGAGGTGGGGGTGGGATGAGTAGTGAGGTGAGGTGGGGAGTGGTGAGATGGGGGTGGGAGTAGTGAGGTGGGGGTGGGATGAGTAGTGAGGTGGGGGTGGTATGAGTAGTGAGGTGGGGGGGTGGGATGAGTAGTGAGGTGGGGGTGGGATGAGGTGAGGATGAGTAGTGAGGTGGGGGTGGGATGAGTAGTGAGGTGGGGGTGGGATGAGTAGTGAGGTGGGGTGGGGGATGAGTAGTGAGGTGGGGGTGGGATGAGTAGTGAGGTGGGTGTGGGATAAGTGGTGAGGTGGGGGTGGGATGAGTAGTGAGGTGGTGGTGGGATGAGTAGTGAGGTGGTGGGATGGGATGAGTAGTGAGGTGGGGGTGGGATGTGGGTGGGGTGGGGATGAGTAGTGAGGTGGGGTGTGGGATGGATGAGTAGTGAGGTGAGTGAGGGGGTGGGATGAGTAGTGAGGTGGGGGTGGGATGAGTAGTGAGGTGGTGGTGGGATGAGTAGTGAGGTGGTGGGTGGGAGGTGGGTGGGATGAGTAGTGAGGTGGGGGTGGGATGAGTAGTGAGGTGGGGGTGGGATGAGAGGTAGTGAGGTGGGGGTGGGATGAGTGGTGAGGTGGGGGTGGGATGAGTGGTGAGGTGGGGGTGGGATGAGTAGTGAGGTGGGGGTGGGATGAGTAGTGAGGTGGGGTGGGATGAGTAGTGAGGTGGGGGTTGGGATGAGTAGTGAGGTGGGGGTGGGATGAGTAGTGAGGTGGGGGTGGGATGAGTAGTGAGGTGGAGGTGGGATGAGTAGTGAGGTGGAGTGGGAGTGGGATGAGTAGTGAGGTGGGGGTGGGATGAGTAGGGGTGGGGGTGAGTATGAGGGGGGGTGGGATGAGTATGTAGTGAGGTGGGGGTGGGATGAGTAGTGAGGTGGGGGTGGGATGAGTAGTGAGGTGAGGTGGGGAGTAGTGGGATGAGTAGTGAGGTGGGGGTGGGATGAGTAGTGAGGTGGTGGTGGGATGAGTAGTGAGGTGGGGGTGGAGGGGTGATGAGTAGTGAGTAGTGGGTGGGGGTGGGATGAGTAGTGAGGTGGGGTGGGATGAGTAGTGAGGTGGGGTGGGATGAGTAGTGAGGTGGGGGTGGGATGTGGTGAGGTGAGGTGGTGGTGGGATGAGTGGTGAGGTGGGGGGGGGGGGATGAGTAGTGAGGTGGGGGTGGGATGATGTGTGAGGTAGGGGGAGGTGGGATGAGTGGTGAGGTGGGGGTGGGATGAGTAGTGAGGTGGGGTGGTGGGTGAGTGTGAGGTGGGGGTGGGATGAGTAGTGAGGTGGGGGTGGGATGAGTAGTGAGGTGGGGGTGGGATGAGTAGTGAGGTGAGGGTGGGATGGGATAGTGAGGTGGGGGAGTAGTGAGGTGGGGGTGGGATGAGTAGTGAGGTGGGGTGGAGGTGGGATGAGTAGGTGAGGTGGAGGTGGGGGATGAGTAGTGAGTGAGGTGGGGGTGGGATGAGTAGTGAGGTGGGGGTGGATGAAGGTGGGATGAGTAGTGAGGTGGGGTGTGGGATGGTGGGATGAGTAGTGAGGTGGTGGTGGGATGAGTAGTGAGGTGGGGGGTGGAGGGATGAGTAGTGAGGTGGGGGTGGGATGAGTAGTGAGGTGGGGGGGGGATGAGTAGTGAGGTGAGGTGGGATGGTAGTGAGGTGAGTGGGATGAGTAGTGAGGTGGGGGTGGGATGAGTAGTGAGGTGGGGGTGGGATGAGTAGTGAGGTGGGGGTGGGATGAGTAGTGAGGTGGGGTGAGAGGTGGGATGAGTAGTGAGGGGGGGGGGTAGTGGGATGAGTGGTGAGGTGGAGGTGGTGGGATGAGTAGGTGAGGTGGGGGGGATGAGTAGTGAGGTGGGGGGTGGGATGAGTGGTGAGGTGGGGTGGGATGAGTAGTGAGGTGGGGGTGGGATGAGTAGTGAGGGGATGAGTGGGGTGGGATGAGTAGTGAGGTGGGGGTGGGATGAGTGGTGAGGTGGGGTGGGATGAGTAGTGAGGTGGGGGTGGGATGAGTAGTGAGGTGGGGGTGGGATGAGTAGTGAGGTGGGGGGTGGGATGAGTAGTGAGGTGGGGGTGGGATGAGTAGTGAGGTGGGGTGGATGAGTGGTGAGTAGTGAGGTGGGGGTGGGTATGAGTGGTGAGGTGGGGGTGGAGGTGGGAGTGGAGTGAGTGGGGTGGGGTGGGATGAGTAGTGAGTGTGGGTGGGATGGTAGTGAGTAGTGAGGTGGGGGTGGGATGAGTAGTGAGGTGGGGGTGGGATGAGTAGTGAGGTGGGGGTGGGGAGTAGTGAGTGGGATGAGTAGTGAGGTGGGGGTGGGATGAGTAGTGAGGTGGGGGTGGGATGAGTAGTGAGGTGGGGGTGGGATGAGTAGTGAGGTGAGGTGGGATGAGTGGTGGGGAGTGTGAGGTGGGATGAGTAGTGAGGTGGGGGTGGGATGAGTAGTGAGGTGGGGGTGGAGGGTGGGATGAGTAGTGAGTGGGGGTGGGATGGTAGTGAGGTGGGGTGGTGGGATGAGTAGTGAGGTGGGGGTGGGATGAGTAGTGAGGTGGTGGTGGGATGTGGAGGTGGGGGTGGGATGAGTAGTGAGGTGGGGTGGGATGAGTAGTGAGGTGGGGGGGGATGAGTAGTGAGGTGGGGGGGATGAGTAGTGAGGTGGGGGTGGGGTGGGATGAGTAGTGAGGTGGGGGTGGGATGAGTAGTGAGGTGGGGGTGGGATGAGTAGTGAGGTGGGAGTGGGATGAGTGGTGAGGTGGGGGTGGGATGAGTAGTGAGGTGGGGGTGGGATGAGTAGTGAGGTGGGGGTGGTATGAGTAGTGAGGTGGGGGTGGTATGAGTAGTGAGGTGGGGGTGGGATGAGTAGTGAGGTGGGGGGGATGAGGGAGGTGGTGGGATGAGTAGTGAGGTGGGGGTGGGATGAGTAGTGAGGTGGGGGGATGGGATGAGTAGTGAGGTGGGGGTGGGATGAGTAGTGGTGAGGTGGGGTGGGATGAGTAGTGAGGTGGGGGGGGATGGTAGGTGGGATGAGTAGTGAGGTGGGGGGGTGGGATGAGTAGTGAGGTGGGGGTGGGATGAGTAGTGAGGTGGTAGGTGGGATGAGTAGTGAGGTGGGGGTGGTGGGGATGATGAGTGGTGAGGTGGGGGGGGGGGGATGAGTAGTGAGGTGGGGGTGGGATGAGTAGTGAGGTGGGGGGGATGGATGAGTAGTGAGGTGGGGGGTGGGATGAGTAGTGAGGTGGGGGTGGGATGAGTAGTGAGGTGGGGGGATGTAGAGGTGGGATGAGTAGTGGGTGGGTGGGATGAGTGGTGAGGAGTAGTGTGGGGGGGATGAGTGGGATGAGTGAGTGGGGGGGTGGGATGAGTAGTGAGGGGGGGTGGGATGAGTAGTGAGGTGGGGTGGGGGTGATGAGGTGAGGGGGGGGGGGGATGAGTAGGTGAGGTGGGGGGGGGGATGAGTAGTGAGGTGGGGGGTGAGTAGTGAGGTGGGGGTGGGATGAGTAGTGAGGTGGGGGTGGGGATGAGTAGTGAGGTGGGGGTGGGATGAGTAGTGGGTGGGGGTGGGATGAGTAGTGAGGTGGGGGTGGGATGAGTAGTGAGGTGGGGGTGGGTGGGATGAGTAGTGAGGTGGGGGGGTGGAGTAGTGAGGTGAGGTGGGATGGTAGTGGGTGGGTGGGATGAGTAGTGAGGTGGGGGTGGGATGAGTAGTGAGGTGGGGGGGATGGGATGAGTAGTGAGGTGGGGGTGGGATGAGTAGTGAGGTGGGGGTGGGATGGTAGTGAGGTGGGGGTGGGATGAGTAGTGAGGTGGGGGTGGTATGAGTAGTGAGGTGGGGGTGGAGGTGGGGGTGGGATGAGTAGTGAGGTGGGGATGGGATGAGTAGTGAGGTGGGGGTGGGATGAGTAGTGAGGTGAGGGTGGGATGAGTAGTGAGGTGGGGGTGGGATGAGTAGTGAGGTGGGGGTGGGATGAGTGGTGAGGTGGGGGTGGAATGAGTAGTGAGGTGGGGGTGGGATGAGTAGTGAGGTGGGGGAGGTGGGATGAGTAGTGAGGTGGGGGTGGGATGAGTGAGTAGTGAGGTGGGGGTGGTGTGGGTGGGATGAGTAGTGAGGTGGGGGTGGGATGAGTAGTGAGGTGGGGGTGGATGAGTGGTGAGGTGGGGGTGGGATGAGTAGTGAGGTGGGGGTGGGATGAGTAGTGAGGTGGGGGTGGGATGAGTAGTGGTGGGATGAGTAGTGAGGTGGGGGTGGGATGAGTAGTGAGGTGGGGGTGGGATGAGTAGTGAGGTGGGGGTGGGATGAGTAGTGAGGTGGGGGTGGGATGAGTAGTGAGGTGGGGGTGGGATGAGTAGTGAGGGTGGGGTGTGGGTGGGATGAGTAGTGAGGTGGGGGGTGGGATGAGTAGTGAGGTGGGGGTGGGATGAGTAGTGAGGTGGGGGTGGGATGAGTAGTGAGGTGGGGGTGGGATGAGTAGTGAGGTGGGGGGTGGGATGAGTAGTGAGGTGGGGTGGGTGGGATGAGTAGTGAGGTGGGGTGGGATGAGTAGTTAGGTAGGGGTGGGATGAGTAGTGAGGTGGGGGTGGGATGAGTGGTGGGGTAGGGGGTGAAGATGGGATGAGTAGTGAGGTGGGGGTGGAGGTGGGATGAGTAGTGAGGTGGGATGAGTAGTGAGGTGGGGGGTGGATGTGGGATGAGTAGTGAGGTGGGGGTGGGATGAGTAGTGAGGTGGGGGTGGGATGAGTAGTGAGGTGGGGGTGGGATGAGTAGTGAGGTGGCGGTGGAGGTGGGATGAATAGTGAGGTGGGGGTGGGATGAGTAGTGAGGTGGGGGTGGATGAGTAGTGAGGTGGGGGTGGGATGAGTGGTGATGAGTAGTGAGGTGGGGGTGGGATGAGTAGTGAGGTGGGGGTGGGATGAGTAGTGAGGTGGGGGTGGGATGATGTAGTGAGGTGGGGGTGGGATGAGTAGTGAGGTGGGGTGGGATGAGTAGTGAGGTGGGGTGGGATGAGTAGTGAGGTGGGGGTGGGATGAGTAGTGAGGTGGGGGTGGGGGATGAGTAGTGAGGTGGGGGTGGGATGAGTGGTGAGGTGGGGTGGGATGAGTGGTGAGGTGGGGGTGGGATGAGTTGTGAGGTGGGGTTGGGATGAGTAGTGAGGTGGGGGTGGGATGAGTAGTGAGGTGGGGGTGGGATGAGTAGTGAGGTGGGTGGGTGGGATGAGTGGTGAGGTGGGGGTGGGATGAGTAGTGAGGTGGGGGTGGGTGGGATGAGTAGGTGAGGGGGGTGGGAGGTGGAGGTGGGATGGTGGAGGTGGGGGTGGGATGAGTAGTGAGGTGGGGGTGGGATGAGTAGTGAGGTGGGGGTGGGATGAGTGTGTGAGGTGGGTGTATGATGAGTGGTGAGGTGGGGGTGGGATGAGTAGTGAGGTGGGGGTGGGATGAGTAGTGAGGTGGGGGTGGGATGAGTAGTGAGGTGGGGGTGGGATGAGTAGTGAGGTGGGGGTGGGATGAGTAGTGAGGTGGGGGTGGGATGAGTAGTGAGGTGGAGGTGGGATGAGTAGTGAGGTGGGGGTGGGATGAGTAGTGAGGTGGGGGTGGGATGAGTAGTGAGGTGGGGGTGGGATGAGTAGTGAGGTGGGGGTGGGATGAGTAGTGAGGTGAGGTGGGGGTGGGATGAGTAGTGAGGTGGGGTGGTGGGATGAGTAGTGAGGTGGGGGTGGGATGAGTAGTGAGGTGGGGGTGGGATGAGTAGTGAGGTGGGGGTGGGATGAGTAGTGAGGTGGGGGTGGGATGAGTGGTGAGGTGGGATGAGTGGTGAGGTGGGGGTGGGATGAGTGGTGAGGTGGGGGGTGGATGAGTAGTGAGGTGGGGGTGGGATGAGTGTTGAGGTGGGGGTGGGATGAGTAGTGAGGTGGGGGTGGGATGAGTAGTGAGGTGGGGGTGGGATGAGTGGTGAGGTGGGGGGTGGGATGAGATGAGTGGTGAGTTGGGGGTGGGATGAGGGGTGAGGTACGGTGGGGGTGGGATGAGTAGGGAGGTGGGGGTGGGATGATTAGAGAGGTAGGGGTGGGATGAGTAGTGAGGTAGGGGTGGGATGAGTAGTGAGGTGGGGGTGGGATGAGTAGTGAGGTGGGGGTGGTATGAGTAGTGAGGTGGGGTTGGAGGTGGGATGAATAGTGAGGTGGGGTGGGATGAGTAGTGAGGTGGGGGGAGTGGGATGAGTAGTGAGGTGGGGGGGGAGGTGGGATGAGTAGTGAGGTGGGGGTGGGATGAGTAGAGGTGGGGTGGGATGAGTAGTGAGGTGGTGGGATGGGGGGTGGTATGAGTAGTGAGGTGTGAGGGGGGGTGGGATGAGTAGTGAGGTGGGGTGGGATGAGTAGTGAGGTGGGGGTGGGATGAGTAGTGAGGTGGGGTGTGGTATGAGTAGTGAGGTGGGGTGGGATGAGTAGTGAGGTGGGGGTGGGATGAGTAGTGAGGGGGGGGTGGGATGAGTAGTGAGGTGGGGGTGGGATGAGTAGTGAGGTGGGGGGAGGTGGGATGAATAGTGAGAGTGGGGGTGGGGTGGGATGAGTAGTGAGGTGGGGGTGGAGGTGGGAGAATAGTGAGGTGGGGGTGGGATGAGTAGTGAGGTGGGGGTGGGATGAGTAGTGAGGTGGGGTGGGATGAGTAGTGAGGTGGGTGGAGGTGGGATGAGTAGTGAGGTGGGGTGGGATGGGATGAGTGAGGTGAGGTGGGATGAGTAGTGAGGTGGGGGTGGGATGAGTGGTGAGGTCGGGGTGGGATGAGTAGTGAGGTGGGGGTGGGATGAGTAGTGAGGTGGGGTGGGATGAGTGGTGAGGTGGGGGTGGGATGAGTAGTGAGGTGGGGATAGGATGAGTAGTGAGGTGGGGGTGGGATGAGTGGTGAGGTGGGGGTGGGATGAGTAGTGAGGTGGGGGTGGGATGAGTAATGAGGTGGAGGTGGGATGAGTAGTGAGGTGGGAGGTGGGATGAGTAGTGAGGTGGGTGTGGGATGAGTAGTGAGGTGGAGGGGGATGAGTAGTGGGTGGGGTGGTGATGAGTGGGGGGTGGGATGAGTGGTGAGGTGGGGGTGGGATAAGTGGTGAGGTGGGGGTGGGGATGAGTAGTGAGTTGGGGGTGGGATGAGTAGTGAGGTGGGGGTGGTATGAGTAGTGAGGTGGGGTGGGATGAGTGGTGAGGTGGAGTGTGGGATAAGTGGTGAGTAGTGAGGGGGGGTGGGATGAGTAGTGAGGTGGGGGTGGTATGAGTAGTGAGGTGGAGGTGGGATGAGTAGTGTGGTGGGGGTGGGATGAGTGGTGAGGTGGGTGTGGGATAAGTGGTGAGGTGGGGGTGGGATGAGTAGTGAGGTGGGGGTGGTATGAGTAGTGAGGTGGGGGTGTGGGATGAGTAGTGAAGTTGGGGGTGGGATGAGTGGTGAGGTGGGGGTGAATGTAGGATGAGTAGTGAGGTGGGGGTGGAGGTGGGATGAGTAGTGAGGTGGGGGTGGAGGTGGGAGTGAGGTGTGAGGTGGGGAGTGGAGGTGGGGGATGAGTAGTGAGGTGGGGTGGGATGAGTAGTGAGGTGGGGTGGGATGAGTAGTGAGGTGGGGGTGGTATGAGTAGTGAGGTAGGGGTGGGATGAGTGGAGAGGTGGGGGTGGGATGAGTAGTGAGGTGGGGGTGGGATGAGTGGTGAGGTGGGTGTGGGATGAGTAGTGAGGTGGGGGTGGGATGAGTAGTGAGGTGGCGGTGGATGTGGGATGAATAGTGAGGTGGGGTGGGATGAGTGGCGAGGTGAGGGTGAATGTGGGATGAGTAGTGAGGTGGGGGGTAGAGGTGGGATGAGTAGTGAGGTGGGGTGGAGGTGGGATGAGTAGTGAGGTGGGGTGGGATGAGTAGTGAGGGGGGGTGGGATGAGCAGTGAGGTGGGGGGGAGGTGGGATGAGTAGTGAGGTGGGGGTGGGATGAGTGTTGAGGTGGGTGTGGGATGAGTAGTGAGGTGGGGGTGGGATGAGTAGTGGAGGTGGTGGTGGTATGAGTAGTGAGGTGGGGGGGGGATGAGTGGTGAGGTGGGGGTGAAGGTGGGATGAGTAGTGAGGTGGGGGTGGAGGTGGGATGAGTAGTGAGGTAGGGGTGGAGGTGGGATGATTAGTGAGGTGGGGTGTAATGAGTAGTGAGGTTGTGGTTTGATGAGTAGTGAGGTGGGGGTGGTGGATGAGTAGTGAGGTGGGGTGGGATGAGTATTGAGGTGGGGGTGTGATGAGTGGTGAGGTGGGGGTGGGATGAGTAGTAAGGTGGGGGTGGGATGAGTAGTGAGGTGGGGTGGGATGAGTAGTGAGGTGGGGTTGGGATGAGTAGTGAGGTGGGGGGTGGGATGAGTGGTGAGGTGGGGGGTGGGATGAGTGGTGAGGTGGGTGTGGTATGGGTGGTGAGGTGGGGGTGGTATGAGTTGTGAGGTGGTGGTGGTATGAGTAGTCAGGTGGGAGTGGTATGAGCAGTCAGGTGGGAGTGGTATGAGTAGTGAGGTGGTGGTGGGATGAATAGTGTGGTGGGGGTGGGATGAGTAGTGAGGTCCCTATGGAGACCTGCGATTCCCATGAGGTCCCCTTCGAGGTTCCCCTCTAGACCTGCCATTCCCTGGAGATCCCCCATGGAGACCTGCCATTTCCGGGAGGTCCCTCTGGAGACCTGACGTTCCCGGGAGGTCCTCCTGGCGACCTGCCATTCCCTAGAGGTCCCTCTGGAGGTCTCTCTTTAGACCTGCTATTCCCTGGAGTTCCCCCGGGAGGTCCCTCTGGTGACCTGCCTTTCCCTGGTCCGTATGGAGACCTGCCATTCCCTGGAGTTCCCCTTGGAGACCTGCCATTCCTGTAGGTCCCCAGGGAGACCTGCAATTCCTTGGAGGTCCCCTTGTAGACCTGCCATTCTTTGGAGGTCAGCCTGGTGACCTGCCATTCCAGGGAAGTCCCCCCTGGAGACCTGAATTTTCCCTGGAGATCCCAATGGAGACCTGCTATTCCCTGGAGGTCCCCTGGAGACCTGTCTTTCCCTATAGGTCCCCTTGGAGACCTGCATTTCCCTGGTCCCCCTGGAGACCTGCCATTCCCGGGAGATTCCCCTGGAAACCTGCCATTCCTTGGATATCCCCCCGGAAATCTGCCATTTCCTTCAGGTCCCTCTAGAGACCTGCCATTCCCTAAAGGTCCCCCTGGAATCCTGCCTTTCCCTGATCCTCCTGCAGACCTGCCTTTCCCTGGAGGACGCCCTAGAGACTTGCCTTTCCCTGGAGGTCCCCCTGGAGACCTGCCTTTCCCTGGAGGTCCTCCTGGAGACCTGCTATTCCCTGGAGTTCCCAATGGAGACCTGTCATTCCCTGGAGGTCTCCCTGGAGACCTGTCATTCCCTGGAGGTCCCGCTGGAGACCTGCCTTTCCCTGGTCCCTATGGAAACCAACCATTCCTTGGAGTTTCCCTTGGAGACCTGCTATTCCCTGGAGTTCCCCTGGTGATTTAACACTCACTAGAGGTCCCCATAGAGACCTGCCATTCCCTGGAGGTCTCCCCTCTAGATCTGTCATTCCCTGGAGGTCCCCCCCCCCTTGGGACCTGCAATTCCCTGCAGGTCCCCATGGAGACCTGCCATTCCCTGGTGGTCCCCCTGGAGACCTGCAATTCCCTGCAGGTCCCCATGCAGACCTGCCATTCCCTGGAGGTCCCCCTGGAGACCTACCAGTCCCTGGAGGTCCCCCCTTTTAGACCTGAAATTACCTGCAGGTACCCCTGGAGGTTCCCTTGGAGACCTGCCTTTCCTTGGAGGTCCCCTTGGAGACCTGCCATTCCCGGGGGGTTCCCCTGGAAGTCCCCTTCTAAACCTGCCATTCCCTGGAGGTCCCCCTTGGAGACCTGCTATTCCGTTTAGGTCCCTTTGGAGACCTGCCAATCGCGGGAGGTCCCCCTGGAGATCTGCCATTCTCTTTAGGTCCCCCTGGAGCCCTGCCAATCTTTGGTTCCCCTGGAGACCTGCCGTTCCCTGGAGGTCCCCCTGGAGATCCACCTCTACATCCTCCTTCCCCTGTAATTCCCCCCCTGGAGACCTGCCATTCCCTGTAGGTCCCCCCAAAGACCTGCCATTCTCTGGAGCTCCTTCGGTAACCTGCCATTCCCTTAAGGTCTCCCTAAATACCTACCATTCCCTGGAGGACCCCCCGGAAATCTGCCATTCCCTGGAGGTCACCCTGGAGACGTGCCATTCCCTGGAGGTCCCTCGGAGACCTGCCATTCGCTGGAGGTCCCCCTGGAGTTCTGCCCTTTCCTGGAAGTCCCCTGGTGACCTGCCATTCCCTGGAGGTCCCCCTGGAGACGTGCCATTCCCTGGAGGTCCCTCGGAGACCTGCCATTCGCTGGAGGTCCCACTGGAGACCTGCCAATCCCTGGTCCCCCTCAAGACCTGCCATTCACTGGAGGTCTCCTTGGAGACCTGTCATTCCCTGGAGGTCCCCCCCAAAGAACTGCCATTCTCTGGAGCTCCTTCGGTAACGTGCCATTCACTGGAGGTGTCCCTTGAGACCTGCCATTCCCGTGAGGTCCCCCTGCCGGTTCCCCTCATGACCTGCAATTCCCTGGAGGTCCCCCCTGGAGACCTGCCATTCCCGGGAGGTCCCTATGGAGACCTGACGTTCCCTGGAGGTCCCCCTGGAGACCTGCCATTCCGTTGAGTTTCCCCTGGAGACCTGACTTTCTTTGGAGGTTCCCCATGGAGACCTGCCATTCACTGGAGGTCCCTCTGGAGGTCCCCCTCTAGACCTGCCATTCCCTGGAGTTCCCCCGGGAGACCTGCCATTCCCGGGAGGTCCCCCTGGAGACCTGTCTTTCCCTATAGGTCCCCCTGGAGACCTGCATTTCCCTGGTCCCCCTGGAGACCTGCCATTCCCGGGAGATTCCCCTGGAAACCTGCCATTCCTTGGATATCCCCCCGGAAATCTGCCATTTCCTTCAGGTCCCTCTAGAGACCTGCCATTCCCTAAAGGTCCCCCTGGAATCCTGCCTTTCCCTGATCCTCCTGCAGACCTGCCTTTCCCTGGAGGACTCCCTAGAGACTTGCCTTTCCCTGGAGGTCCCCCTGGAGACCTGCCTTTCCCTGGAGGTCCTCCTGGAGACCTGCTATTCCCTGGAGTTCCCAATGGAGACCTGTCATTCCCTGGAGGTCTCCCTGGAGACCTGTCATTCCCTGGAGGTCCCGCTGGAGACCTGCCTTTCCCTGGTCCCTATGGAAACCAACCATTCCTTGGAGTTTCCCTTGGAGACCTGCTATTCCCTGGAGTTCCCCTGGTGATTTAACACTCACTAGAGGTCCCCCTGGAGACCTGCCTTTCCCTGGTCCCCATAGAGACCTGCCATTCCCTGGAGGTCTCCCCTCTAGATCTGTCATTCCCTGGAGGTCCCCCCCCCTTGGGACCTGCAATTCCCTGCAGGTCCCCATGGAGACCTGCCATTCCCTGGTGGTCCCCCTGGAGACCTGCAATTCCCTGCAGGTCCCCATGCAGACCTGCCATTCCCTGGAGGTCCCCCTGGAGACCTACCATTCCCTGGAGGTCCCCCCTTTTAGACCTGAAATTACCTGCAGGTACCCCTGGAGGTTCCCTTGGAGACCTGCCTTTCCTTGGAGGTCCCCTTGGAGACCTGCCATTCCCGGGGGGTTCCCCTGGAAGTCCCCTTCTAAACCTGCCATTCCCTGGAGGTCCCCCTTGGAGACCTGCTATTCCGTTTAGGTCCCTTTGGAGACCTGCCAATCGCGGGAGGTCCCCCTGGAGATCTGCCATTCTCTTTAGGTCCCCCTGGAGCCCTGCCAATCTTTGGTTCCCCTGGAGACCTGCCGTTCCCTGGAGGTCCCCCTGGAGATCCACCTCTACATCCTCCTTCCCCTGTAATTCCGCCCCTGGAGACCTGCCATTCCCTGTAGGTCCCCCCAAAGACCTGCCATTCTCTGGAGCTCCTTCGGTAACCTGCCATTCCCTTAAGGTCTCCCTAAATACCTACCATTCCCTGGAGGACCCCCCGGAAATCTGCCATTCCCTGGAGGTCACCCTGGAGACGTGCCATTCCCTGGAGGTCCCTCGGAGACCTGCCATTCGCTGGAGGTCCCACTGGAGACCTGCCAATCCCTGGTCCCCCTCAAGACCTGCCATTCACTGGAGGTCTCCTTGGAGACCTGTCATTCCCTGGAGGTCCCCCCCAAAGAACTGCCATTCTCTGGAGCTCCTTCGGTAACCTGCCATTCACTGGAGGTGTCCCTTGAGACCTGCCATTCCCGTGAGGTCCCTCTGGAGGTCCCCCTCATGACCTGCAATTCCCTGGAGGTCCCCCCTGGAGACCTGCCATTCCCGGGAGGTCCCTATGGAGACCTGCCTTTCCCTGGTCCCTATGGAGACCTGCCATTCCTTGGAGTTCCCCTTGGAGACCTGCCATTCCTTGGAGGTCCCCAGGGAGACCTGCAATTCCGTGGAGGTCCCCTTGTAGACCTGCAATTCTTTGGAGGTCCCCCTGGTGACCTGCCATTCCAGAGAGGTCCCCCTGGAGACCTGAATTTCCATGGAGATCCCCTTGGAGACCTGCCATTCCCTGGAGGTCCTCTTGGAGAACTGTCTTTCCCTAAAGGTCCACCTGGAGACCTGCATTTCCCTGGTCCCCCTGGAGAACCTGCTATCCCCGGGAGGTTCCCCTGGAAACCTGCCATTCCTCGGATATCCCCCCGGAAATTTCCTTCAGGTTCCTCTAGAGACCTGCCATTTCCTGCAGGTCCCCCTGGAGGCCTGCCTTTCCCTGATCCTATGCAGACCTGCCTTTCCATGGAGGTCTCTCCAGAGACTTGCTATTCCCTGGAGGTCCCCCTGGAGACCTGTTTCTCCCTGGAGGTCCTCCTGGAGACCTGCTATTCTCTGGAGATCCCAATGGAGACCTGTCATTCCCTGGAGGTCCCCCTGGAGACCTGCCATTCCCTGGAGGTCCCCCTGGAGACCTGCCTTTCCATGGTCCCTATGGAGACCTACCATTCCTTGGAGTTTTCCTTGGAAACCTGCCATTCCCCGGAGTTCCCCTGAAGATTTAACACTCACTAGAGGTCCCACTGGAGACCTGCCTTTCCCTGGTCCCCATAGAGAATTGCAATTCCCTGGAAGTCCCCCTGGAGACCTTCCATTCCCTGGAGGTGTCCCCTGGAGATCTGCCATTCCCTGGAGGTCCCCCCCTGGAGACCTGCCCTTCCCTGGAGGACCCCCTGGAGACCTACCATTTCCCTGGAGGTCCCCCTTTTAGACCTGAAATTACCTGCAGGTACCCCTGGATGTCCCCTTGGAGACCTGCTTTTCCCTGGAGGTCCCCCTGGAGACCTGCCTTTCCATGGTCCCTATGGAGACCTACCATTCCTTGGAGTTTTCCTTGGAAACCTGCCATTCCCTGGAAGTACCCCTGGAGACCTGAATTTTCCTGGTCCCCATGGAGACCCGCCATTCCCTGGAGGTCCCCATTGGAGACCGGCCCTTCCCTGGACGTACCCCCTGGAGACCTGCTATTCCCGGGAGGTCCTTCCTGGAGACCTGCCATTATTTGGAGGTCCCTCTGGAGACATACCTTTCCCTGGTCCCCATTTAGACCTGCCATTCCCTGGAGTTTCCCTTGCAGACCTGTCATTCCCTGGAGGCCCCCCGGAGACCTGCCATTCCGTGGAGGTCCCCCGGGAAATCTGCCATTCCCTGGAGGTCCCCTGGAGACCTGCCATTCACTGGAGGTCCCCCTGGTGACCTGCCATTCCCTGGAGGTCCCCCTGGAGACCTTCCATTCCCTGGAGGTCCCCCAGGATATCTACCATTCCCTGGAGGTCCCCTAGGAGACCTGCCATTCCCTGGTTCCCCTGGAGACCTGCCATTGCCGAGAGGTCTCCCTGGAAACCTGCCATTCCCTGGATATCCTCCTGGAAACAAGCCATTTTCATGAGGTCCTCCTGGAGACCTGCTATTCCCTGTAGGTCACCCCTGGAGACCTGCCCTTCCCTGGAGGTCCCTCCTGGAGACCTGCCATTCCCTGCAGGCCCCGCTGGAGACCTGCAATTCCCTGGAGGTCCCCCTGGATGTCTGCCATTCCCGGAAGGTCCCACTGGAGACCTGACACCCTGGAGGTCCCCCTAGAGACCTGCCATTCCCTGGAGGTCCCCCTGGAGACCTGCCATTCCCGGAAGGTCCCACTGGAGACCTGACACCCTGGAGGTCCCCCTAGAGACCTGCCATTCCCTGGAGGTCCCCCTGAAAACCTTCAAATCCCTAGAGGTCCCTTGGAGACCTGCAATTCCCTTGTGGTCCCCATGCATGGAGACCTGCCATTCCATGGAGGGGTCCCCTGGAAACCTGAAATTCCCCAGAGGTCCCGCCTGGTGTCCTGAAATTCCCTGGAGGTCCTTCCCTGGAGACGTGCCATTCCCTGGAGGTCCACCTGGTGACCTGAATTTTCCTGGTCCCAATGGAGACCTTCCATTAACTGGAGGTCCCCATTGGAGACCTGCCATTCATTGGGGGTCCCCTTGGAGACCTGCCTTTCCCTGGTCCCCATGGAGACCTGCCATTTCCTGGAAGTTCCCCTGGAGACCTTACATTCCCTTAAGGCCCCCTGGAAACCTGCCATTCCTTGAGGTCCCCCTGGAGTTCTGTCATTCCCTGCAGGTCTTCTTGGGGACCTGCCTTTCCCTGTAGGTCCCCCTGGAGACCTGCTATTCCCCGGAAGCCCCCCTGGAGACCTGACATTCCATGGATGTCTCCCCAGAAACCTGCAATTCTGTGGAGGTCCCCCCCGGAACCTCTGGAGACCTCCCATTCACTGCAGGTCCCCCTGGAGGCCTACCTTTCCCTGGTCCCCATGGAGGCCTGCCATTCCCTTGAGGTCCTCCTCGAGACCTGCCATTCCCTGGCGGTCTCTCTAGGGACTTGCTATTCCCTGGAGGTCCCCCTGGAGACCTGCCATACCCTGGAGGTAACCCTTGGAGACCTGCCCTTTCCTGGAGATCCCCTCTAGAGACCTTTCATTCCCTGCAGGCCCCCCCCCCGGAGACCTGCCATTCCCTGGAGATCCCCCTGGAGATCTGCCATTCCCTGAAAGTACCCCACTAGGCCTACAATTCCCTGGAGGTGTCTCTGGATACTTGCCATTCCTTGGAGGTCCCCCTGGAGACCCATAATTCCCTCGAGGTCCCCCTGGAAACTTGCCATTCCCTGGAAGTCCCTCTGGAGACCTGTCATTCCCATGAGGTGTCCCTGGATACTTGCCATTCCTTGGAGGTCCCCCTGGAGACCCATAATTCCCTCGAGGTCCCCCTGGAAACTTGCCATTCCCTGGAAGTCCCTCTGGAGACCTGTCATTCCCATGAGGTCCCCCTGGAGGTTCCCCTCTAGACCTGCCATTCTCTGGAGGTCTCCCTGGAGACCTGCCATTCCCGGGAGGTCCCTCTGGAGACCTGACGTTCCCTGGAGGTCCCCCTGGAGACCTGCCATTCCATTGAGTTTCCCCTGGAGACCTGCCTTTCCTTGGAGGTTCCCCATGGAGCCCTGCCATTCCCTAGAGTTCCCCTTGAAGACCTGCCATTCCCTGGAGGTCCCCAGGGAGACCTGCAATTCCATGGAGGTCCCCTTGAATACCTGCCATTCTTTGGAGGTCCCCCTGGTGACCTGCCATTCCAGGGAGGTCCCCCCTGGACACCTGAATTTCCCTGGAGATCCCCCTGGAGACCTGCCATTCCCTGGAGGTCCCCCTGGATACCTGTCTTTCCCTTTAGGTCCCTCTGGAGACCTGCATTTCCCTTGTTCCTCTGGAGACCTGCCATTCCCTGCAGGTCCCCCCTGGAGGCCTGCCTTTCCCTGATCCTCCTGCAGACCTGCCTTTCCCAGGAGGTCTCCCTAAACACTTGCAATTCCTGGAGGTCCCCCTGGAGACCTGCCTTTCCCTGAATGTCCTCCTGGAGACCTGCTATTCCCTGGAAGTCGCAATGGAGACCTGTCATTCCCTGGAAGTCACCCTGGAGACCTGCCATTCCCTGGAGGTCCCACTGGACACGTGCCTTTCCCTGGTCCCTATAGAGACCTACCATTCCTTGGAGTTCCCCTTGGAGACCTGCCATTCCGTGGAGTTCCCCTGGAGATTTAACACTCACTAGAGGTCCCCCTGGAGACCTGACTTTCCCTGGTCCCCATAGAGACCTGCCATTCCTGGAAGTCCCACTGGAGACCTTCCATTCCCTGGAGGTCCCCCTGGAGATCTGCCATTCCCTGGAGATCCCCCCTGGAGACCTGCCATTCCCTGCAAGTCCCCATGGAGACCTGCCATTCCCTTGAGGTCCTCCTGGAGACCTACCATTCCCTGGAGGTCCTCCCTTTTAGACCGGAAATTACCTGCAGGTACCCCTGGAGGTCCCCTTGGAGACCTGCCTTCCCTGGTCCCCCCGGAAACCTGTCATTTCCCGGAGGTCCCCCTGGAGACGTGCCACTCTATGGAGGTCCTCCTGGAGACCTGCCTATCCCTGGTCCCCCTGAAGACCTGCCATTCCCTAGAGGTCTCCTTGGGGACCTGTCATTCCCTGGAAGTCCACCCAAAGACCTGCCATTCTCT
The DNA here is from genome assembly GCF_020424385.1 of Procambarus clarkii. NCBI lineage: Eukaryota > Metazoa > Arthropoda > Malacostraca > Decapoda > Cambaridae > Procambarus > Procambarus clarkii. Next base: position 61,606 of record NW_025554285.1, on the reverse strand, counting down.
GGAGCTCCTTCGGTAACTTGCCATTCACTGGAAATGTCCCTAGAGACCTGCAATTCCCTGGAGGTCCCCCTGGAGCCGTGCCAATCCCTGGAGGTCCCCTGGTGTCCTGCCAATCGCGGGAGGTCCCTCTGGAGACCTGCCATTCCATGAAGGTCCCCAGGAGACCTGCCATAACCCTGGAGGGCCCCCTGGAGAATTGCCATTTCTCGGTCCCCATGGAGACCTGCCGTTCCCAGGACGTCCCCCTGGAAACATGCCATTCCCTGGATATCTCCCCGGAAACCTGCGATTTCCTGGAGGTCCCCGGAGACCTGCCATTCCCTGCAGGTCCCCCTGAAGGCCTGCCTTTCCCTGGTCCCCCTGGAGACCTGCTATTCCCTGTAGGTCTCCCTAGAGACCTGCCATTCTCTGGAGGTCTCCCTGGAGACCTGTCTTACACCGGAGGTCCCATTAAGACCTGGCTTTACCTGGTCCCCATGGAGACCTGCCTTTCCCTGGAGGTTCCCCGGAGACCTGTAATTCTCTGCAGGTTCCCCTGGAGACCTGCCATTCCTAGGAGGTTTCCCTGGAAACCTGCCATTCCTTAGATATCCCACCGGAAACCTGCCATTTCCTGCAGGTCCCTTTGGAGACCTGCCATTCCCTGCAGGTCCCCCTGGAGGCCTGCTTTTCCCTGATCCTCTTGAAGACCTGCCTTTCCCTGGAGGTCTCTGAAGAGACTTGCCATTCCCTGGAGGTCCCCTGGAAACCTGCTATTCCCTGGAGTTCCCAATGGAGACCTGTCATTCCCTGGAGGTCCCCCTGGAGAACTGCCATTCCCTGGAGGTTCCCCTGGAGACCTGCCTTTCACTTGTCCTCATGGAGACCTACCATTCCTTGGAGTTCCCCTTGCAGACCTGACTTTCCCTGGAGGTCCCCAGGGAGACCTGCCATTCTCTGTAGGTCCCCTTGGAGACCTGCCATTACCTGGAGACCTGACTTTCCCTGGAGGTCCCCCTGGAGACCTGCCTTTCCCTGCTCCCAACAGAGACCTGCTATTTCTTGGAGGTCCCCTAGAGACCTGTAATTCCCCGTAGGTCCCCCTGGAAACCTGCCATTTCCTGGAGGACCCACTGGAGATCTGCCATTCCCTGGAGGTCCCCTTGGAGATCTGCTATTCCCTGGAGGTCCCCCTTGAGACTTGCCATTCCCTAGAGGTCCGCCTGGAGATCCGCCATTCCCTGGAGGTCCCCCCCCCCTGGAGACCTGCCATTCCCTGGAGGTCCTCCCTGGAGTCCTGCCATTCCCGGGAGTTCTCCTGGAGACCTGCCATTACCTGGAGGTCCCCCCCCTGGAGACCTGCCATTCCTTCCAGGTCCCCATTGAGACCTGCCATTCCCTGAAGGTCCCCCTGGACGCCTACCATTCCCTGGAGTTCCCCCTCCGGAGACCTAAAATTCCCTGCAGGTACCCCTGGAGGTCCCCTTGGAGACCTGCCTTTCTCTGGAGGTCCCCCTGGAGACCTGCCATTCACTAGAGGTCCTCTTGGAGACCTGCCATTCCCTGGAGGTCCCCCTGGAGACCTGCTATTCCGTAGAGGTCCCGTTGGAGACCTGCCATTTGCGGGAGGTCCGCCTGGAGACCTGCCATTCCCTTTAGGTCCCCCTGGAGACCTGCCATTCCCTGGAGGTCCTCCTGGAGGTCCACCTCTAGACCTGCCATCCCCTGTAGATCCCTTCTGGAGACCTGCCTTCCCTGATCCCCCTGGCGACCTACCATTACCTGGAGGTCTCCCTAGAGACCTTTCATTCCCTTGAGGTCTCCCCAAAGACCTGCCATTCTCTGGAGCTTCTTCGGTAACCTGCCATTCCGTAGAGGTCCCACCGGAAACCTCCCATTCCCTGGAGGTCCCCCTTGAGCCCTGCCATTCCCTGGAGGTCCCCTGATGACCTGCAATTCCCTGGAGGTCCCCCTGGAGACCTGCCATTCCCTGGTCCCCCTGGAGACCTGCCATTCCCTGGAGGTCTCCTTAGAGACCTGCAATTCCCTGGATGTCCCCCCAAACACCTGTCATTCTCTGGAGCTTCCTCGGTAACCTGCCATTCACTGGAGGTGTCCCTAGAGACCTGCCATTCCCTGGAGGTCCCCTGGTGACCTGCAAATCTCTGGAGGTCCCCCTGGAAACCTGCCATTCCCTGGAGGTCCCCCGGAGACCTGTCATTCCCTGGATGTCCCCCTGAAAAACTGCCATTCCTCGGTCCCCCTGGAGACCTGCCATTCCCAGGAGGTCCCCCTGGAAACCTGCCATTCCCTGGAGATCTGCCATTCTTTGGAGGTCCCCTTGGAAACCTGCAATTCCTTTGAGGTCCGCACTGGAGACGTGCCATTCCCTGGAGGTCCTCCTGGAGATCTGCCATTCCCTGGAGGTCCTCTTGAAGACCTGCTATTCCCTGGAGGTCACCCTCGAGATCTGCCGTTCATTGGAGGTCCCCCTGGAAACCTACCATTCACCGGTAGTCCCCCTGGAGATCTGCCATTCCCTGGAGTTTCCTTTGGAAACCTGCAATTCCTAGGAGGTCCCCACTGGAGACGTGCCATTTCCTGGAGGTCCCCCTGGAGATCTGCCATTCACTGGAGGTCCCCCCTGGAGACCTGCCATTCCCTGGAGGTCCCCCCTGGAGTCCTGTCATTCCCTCCAGGTCCCCCTGGAGGTCCCCCCTGGAGTCCTGTCATTCCCTCCAGGTCCCCCTGGAGACCTGCCATTCCCTGGAGGTCCTCCTGGAGATCTGCCATTCCCTAGAGGTCCCCTTGGAGACCTGCTATTCCCTGGAGGTCACCCTGGAGATCTGACATTCATTGGAGGTTCACCCTGGAGACCTACCATTCACCGGTAGTCCCCCTGGAGATCTGCCATTCCATGGAAGTCCGTCCAGGTGACTTGCCATTCCCTGTAGGTCCCCCTGGAGACCTGCCTTTCCCTGGTCCCCAAGGAGACCTGCCATTCCCTGGAGGTCCCCTGGAGACCTGTCATTCCCTGGATGTTCCCCAGCAGACCTGCCATTAACTGTAGAACCCCTCTGGAGATCTGCCTTCCGCTGGAGGTCCCCTTGGAGACCTGTCATTCCCTGGAGGTCCCACCTGTAGACCTGCCACTCCTTGGAGGTCCCCCTGGAGATCTGCTATTCCCTAGAGATCCCCCCTGGAGACGTGCCATTCCCTGGAGGTCCCCCTGCACACCTGCAATTCCCGGGAGGTCCCCCTGGAAATCTGCCATTCCATGGAGGTCCTCTTGGAGATCTGTTTTTCCCTGGAGGTCCCTGTGGTGACCTTCTATTCCCTGGAGCTCCCACTGGAGGTCCCCCTCTAGACCTGCCATTCCCTGGAGGGCCCCTTGGAGACCTGCAATTCCTTGGTCTCCCTGGAGACCTGCCATTCCTTTGTCCTTCTGGAGACCTGCCATTCCCTGGAGGTGCCCCCCCCCCTGGAGACTTGCTATTACCTGGAAGTCCCCTTGGAGACCTGCAATTCCTTGGTCCCCCTGGAGACCTGCCATTCCTTGGTCCCTCTGGAGACCTGTCATTCCCTGGTCCCCCTGGAGACCTGCCATTCCTTGGTCCAACTGGAGACCTGCCATTCCTTGGAATTCTCCCTAGAGACGTTTTATTCCATGGTGCCCCCCCCCCTGGATACCTGAAATTCCCGGAAGGTCCTGCCTGGAGACCTGAAATTCCTTGGAGGTCCCCCCTGGAGACGTGCCATTCCATGGAAGTTCCCCTGGAGACCTGACTTTCCCTGGTCCCCATGGAGACCTGCCATTCCCTGGAGGTCCCCACTGGTGTCCTACCATTCCCAGGAGGTTTCCCTAGAGACCTGCCTTTCCCTGTAGGTCCCACTGGAGACCTGCCATTCCCTGGAGGTCCTCTTGGACCCCTGCCATTCCCTGGAAATCCCCCTGGAGACCTGCATTTCCCTGGTTCTCATGGAGACCTGTCATTCCCTGGAGGTCACCCTGGAAATCTGCCATTCCCTGGAGGTCCCCTTTGAGACCTGCATTTCCCTGGAGACCTACCATTCCCTGGAGGTCGCCTGGAGGTCCCCTCCAGACCTGCCGTTCCAAGGAGGCCCCCTCTGGAAACCTGCCATTCCCTGCAGTTCCCCAGGAGACCTGTCATTCCCTGGAGGTCCCCCTGGAGACCTGACATTACCTGGAGGTCCCCTTGGAGACCTGCCATTCCCTGCAGTTAACCAGGAGACCTGTCATTCCCTGGAGGTCCCCCCTGGAGACTTGCCATTACCTGGAGGTCCCCTTGGAGACCTGCCATTCCTTGGTCCCCCTGGGGTCCTGCCATTCCTTGGTTCCCCTGGAGACCTGCCATTCCCTGCAGGTCCCCCGGAGACCTGTCATTCCCTGGAGGTCCCCCTGGAGACCTGCCATTCCCTGGACGACCCACTGGAGGTCTGCCATTCCCTGGAGGTCCCTTTGGAGATCTGCCATTCCTTGGAGGTCCCGTGGAGGTCCCGTGGAGGTCCCCTTCTAGACCAGTCATTCCCTGGAGGTGCCCCTTTAGACCTCTCAATCCCTGGAGGTCCCCTTGGAGACTTGTCATTCCTTGGTCCCCCTGGAGACCTGCCATTCCTTCGTCCCTCTGGAGGCCTGCCATTCCCTAGAAGTCTCCCTAGAGACCTGCCATTCCATGGAGGTCCCCCCTGGAGACCTGCAATTCCCTGGAGGTCCCTCCTGGAGACGTGCCATTCTCTCGAGGTTCCCCTGGAGACCTGACTTTCTCTGGACTCCATGGAGACCTGCCATTCTTTGGAGGTCCCCACGGGAGACCTGCCATTCCCTGGAGGTCCCCTTGGTGACCTGCCATTCCAGGGAAGTCCCCCCTGGAGACCTGACTCTCCCTGGAGATCCCACTGGAGACCTGATTTTCCCTGTAGGTCCCCCTGGAGACCTGCCATTCCCTTGAGGTCCCCTAGGAGACCTACCATTCCCTGGAGGTCTTCCTCTGGGGACCTGCCATTTCCTGGAGGTTCCCCCTGGAGACCTGCCATTACCTGGAGGTCCCCTTGGAGACCTGCCATTCCTTGGTCCCCCTGGAGACTTGCCATTCCTTGGTCCCCCTGGAGACCTGCCATTCCCTGGATGTCCCTCTAGTGACCTTCCATTCCAGGGAGATCCCCCCTGGAGACCTGAAATTCCCTGGAGTTCCACTTGGAGACCTGCCTTTACCTGGAGGATCCCTTGGAGACCTGCCATTCCCTGGAAGTCCCCCTGGAGACCTGTCTTTCCCTGGAAGTCCCCCTGGAGACCTGCCTTTTCCTGGTCCCCATGGAGACCTGTCATTCCCTGGAGACCTGCCATTCCCTGGAGGTCCCCCTGGAGGTCTACTATTCCCTGGAGGTCCCCTTGGAGACCTGCCATTCCCAGGAGGTCCCCCTGGAGACCTGCGATTCCCTGGGGGTTCCTCTTTTGATCTGCCATTCCCTGGAGGTCCCCCCTGGAGACCTGCCATTCCCTGGAGGTCCCCCTGGAGATCTGCCATTTCCTTAAGGTCCCCCTGGAGGTCCCCCTTCAGACCTGCCATTCCCTGGAGGTCCCACTGGAGACCGGTCATTCCCTATAGGTCTTCCTCTGGAGTCATGTCATGAGTGAGGCCCTGAGTCATGTCATGAGTGAGGCCCTGAGTCATGTCATGAGTGAGGCCCTGAGTCATGTCACGAGTGAGGCCCTGAGTCGTGTCATAAGTGAGGGCCCTGAGTCATGTCATGAGTGAGGCCCTGAGTCGTGTCATGAGTGAGGCCCTGAGTCGTGTCATGAGTGAGACCCTGAGTCATGTCATGAGTGAGGCCTTGAGTCATGTCATGAGTGAGGCCCTGAGTCATGTCATGAGTGAGGCCCTGAGTCATGTCATGAGTGAGGGCCCTGAGTCATGTCATGAGTGAGGGTCCTGAGTCATGTCATGAGTGAGGGCCCTGAGTCATGTCATGAGTGAGGCTCTGCGTCAGGCCATAAGGGATGCAATGAGTTAAGGAGTTATATCATGAATGAAGCCATGAGCTCTGTCATGAGAAAGACGATGAGTTATACCATGAGTGACATATTGCATTACATCGTGAGTGAAGCTATGTGCCGTATCATAAATGAGGTCATGAGTTACGCCATGAATGAGGCTATAAGACGTTATGAGGAAGTTAGTTATACCATGAATTATTCCGGCGTGTAAATGGAGTTAAATTTTAATCACGTTATTGTTTGGAGAAGATGATGAACACAGAGAGGTCGTTGTAAAGGTAAAATGGTTATAAGATTTAAAAACATCACCAATTGAGAGATAATTATCATAAAATCTCTCATGCTTCCGTCACACAGGCTGTTACTCTGTATACTAGATACGTCTGGCGTAACAAGCATCCAGATCATGATCAATCGGTGTATTATGGATGCCGCTAGGCCTTAATATCAAGGTCTGGAGGCGACATCCAAAGTCTGGAGTCATACCGCCTCTGGGTTCAACCTCATCCCTGATGCCTTAAATGCCTTCCTGCACGATAAGAGACACCTTTGTTTAGAAATGCTGCCTTTTAATTATCAAGAGCTTTCAACTCATTTGAAGGTCATATTTCGGTCATTTGTCGAAAGATACTCTAATTAAACATCGAATTTATTGAGCGAATATCCTTGGGAACCGTACGATGTTGATTACGGAATATTTTGCTTGATTAAGCATTCATGCTTTAAAATGTATAACATAAAGCTGAAATATTGATTTGACTTTCACTATTAGTGATTAATAAATCAAGAAATTAAAATGATAATACGAAAAACGTCTTAAGATTAATATTAATTAGTGAAGCCAGTTTTAACTAATGTGGTCGCTCACTGGATATATAAACAAGAGTTCTGGTTCATTAACTGTAACAGCAAGACGAGTGAAAGCAAAATAACCAGACCTATAACATTTGAGTTCAACAGTAGACGGCCAAAATGCTTCCTGCTGACATTGCGTAGGCACTGAAAATCGTGGCGTTGCTTATCTGAGTACCTCGGTGCGTCCTGCAGCCATAATGTAGGTCTGAAAACACTCATTTCACTCTTCCTCTTTCTTCCTTCCTGCAAACAATTTCAATTAATCCGCCTTCGTTACATTAGACGTCTACCGTGTTAGAACCTTGGAGGGTGGCGTACACCCGTCTCAACAGACAGGCATCGACGACTTGCTCGGTTTTCTTGCTATCTTCCTTTGTTCTATCTTCGTTCGATACAGATAAATGAAAGTCTCAAAGTAAGCTTGGTAGTTATAGGTTTTCATTGTATGTTCAAACTGTGTTAGGAAAGGCTTATACAAACGCTGCAATGGCATATTTAAAGGATTTAAATATGCCGTCATTATTTCAAACAAAACTGATAACATTATTGATTAACTAATTTACTTAGGAAATTAGTGTGCAAACTATAGAAAAGTCGTATGTATCAAAACAATTAATAAACATTTGAGCAAAATTAGAGTGGCAATGAAAGCAACAATATCATGTTATTAAATACATAGTAAATATGTTTTTACAAGTATTGTTGCAATAACAATAGTAATAAAATGAGAGATAATTAAAGTAGAACTACAAAAAAGCAATAACTATCTGTATGACAATATGAAAACAATTACAAACATGTATTATTACAAAGGAAGCTCAGTTTAAAAATTTTAAATACCATTTCCAAAATCATTTTAGCCAAAGTGTATTTGCATTCAATGATTCAGTCATCTTATGTATGATTTATGAGACAATAGTATTCACTGACACTAGAAAAACACGAATACTAAGCTTTATTAAATATTGTAAATGTCGTGACCATAATACTGAAAATGTTTATCTTATAATGATGAACATAATGACGCAATATATATATAAAATGACGCAATAAATAAAATGACGCAATAAATAAAATGACGCAATATATATAATGTTGCAATGCATAAAAGCAATAAATTAAGCAGTAGATGCACGAAAGTGAATATAATGACGCAAGGGCCATAAAAGGGATAAAAAGGCCAAAAAGTGGAGATAATGTTGCAAGACAACTATAAAGTGTACAAAAATGATGTAATAGATGTAAATAAGTTGACCTAACGGTGCAAGACATGTGTAAAATTGAACAAAAGATGCAAGAGGTGAATGAAAGTAAAAATATGCTCGCTGGAGATTAAAATGCCGGACAAAGTGACGCTAAAGATGCACAAAAGTAGATAAAAGAACATAAAAAATAGGAATCATTACAGTGAAACTACCCCCTCCCCGCTCAGCTCGTTGTCGCCGTCTGGGGGCTTAGTGGGCGGCTGCCGGAGTGTGATGCTCCTTGGGACAGTCCTCTGTCCTTTTCTAGCCTTGTGTTCCTGCTGCCGTCCTCTCCAATTCTGCTGGGCATCTTTTCCTTTTCCTTCTGTTTCGTTTTTCTCCCCCCTCTTCTCCTATCTGCTTGCCGTTTCCTGCCGACCTTTTGCTCGTTCTGGTTCTTCCCTTGGACTTCTTCTACTTTGACGCCCGGGTGCTTGAGGAGGCATACTCTTGCACCCGTAGAACTGCAGTACCCGACGTCGAGAGCGAGGGGAACCTTTTATTGTCAATCCCCACTTCGTCACTGAACCCGATCTCGACGGACTGTCGGTTTCTTAAGGTGGCGTTTGTGGGGCGTATACTCACGACGCACCCCTAGGAGGCCCCGACAAGATCGGCGATAGCTTCTTGTTGGGTGTCCTGCCTCTAATTGTGGCTCCATGGTGGGTGTGGGGGCACATTCGTGAGTGAATTCGTAATTTCGTCAAGATGATAACCCCTGTTTCGGCTGCTTCTGGCTTACCTTTTCAGGCTCGTGGGGTGGGCGACCAAGCCCCCGAGTCGGTCCGTATTGGAAGACCGGGCTCTGTAGCCTCCGCTGCATTGGGCCCCGACCTTGCTCCTCCTTTGGCCTCTCTGACTCCTTCCCCTGGCTCCCCTCCCTCCTCTGTGGTTGGGTCGAGCCCCAAGCCCCCAGTGGTGACTACCTCGTCCCCTGGCGCGGCTCCTTCTCTAGTTGTTACTACTGCGCCTTTTAACCCCTCTCTCTCTGGGGGTTCTCACCGCCGTTCTCGTCACGGCCGCCCTCGCTCGATTCCTTCCAGTTCTGCTACCTATCAAGCCTTGTTTGGTCCCGCTTCGTGGGCCAAATATTTTGATCTCCTCCCTCTTGATTCTGCGCCTCCTGACGATTTCTCCCTTCATCGACATCTCATTGATTCCGTGGATGCCTCCATTACTTTTAACCCCACTCGTCTCGGTACGCGTGTCGTTGCTGCTCCTTCTCAGGATGCTGCTTCCCGCTTGGCTGCCTTATCCTGCCTTGGCGAGACCCCCGTTCGGGTCTCGAAGAACGTCCAGTTGAATGCCAGTGTTGGCACTATTTTGCTCCCGCCCCATGTTGCGACCGGTGTTCGGGACCTACGCGACTGCCACGACGATATTCGACATATCCTCGCTGCCCAGGGCCATTCTATTCTCCAGGTGGACACGTTTACTCGTCCCCCTCGTGGTAGTCGCCGTCAACCCCTCCGGGTTGTGAAGATTACCTTTGATGGTAGGACCCTTCCACCCTCTGTCATTCTTGCTGGTGCCAGGTGCTCTGTCCAGGAGTACATTCCTTCTCCTCGGCTCTGCAACAAGTGCTGGAGGTTTGGGCATGGTGCCCTCCGCTGCTCCGGGACTGTCTCTCTCTGTCCTTTGTGTGGTGGCGAAGGTCACTCTAAGTCGGAGTGCGCTTCTCCCCAGGCTCGTTGCCTCAACTGCGGTGAGGCCCATCCTACCTTCTCCCGTGCGTGTGTCCATTACAAGCTTGAGGCAGCCGTCCTCAACTTGAAGCACCGGGAGCGTTTATCTTTTCCTGAGGCGAGGCGCCAGGTTCGCCGGCTCCCGCCTTATGCTAATATCTCTTATGCTCGCGTGTTGCGCTCTTCCTCTCCTCGTCCTTCCCGCCTTCCTCAGACTCACAACCGTTTCCGGGCCTTGGACCCTGATGCGCCCACTGCCCCCTCCTCTGTTCCTTTGGGTTCTCTCCCGTAGGATCCTCCTCCTGGTCCTCTGTCTGGGGTTCCCCTTCCTTCTACCCGGTCTGTCGTGTCTTCTGTGTCTCCTTCCTCGTCCCCCTCCGATCCTCCTTCCCATCCTCTTCCTCCATCTATCGGCTCTCCCCGCCGCCTGTCGGTGCGGGCGGATGTCCATCGCTCTCCTAACGGCCGTCGTGTGTGCTCTCGTTCGGCTTCTCCTGTTGAGACACTGGAATCCGTTGCCCGGTACGTAGTTGCTGGGACACCGGTCTCTTTAAGTCAGAAGCGTAAGCCTGGCTCCTCTCCTTCCTCTTCCCCGGCGGGTAAGAAGGCTTCGCTTTCTTCCTCATGCCCTCCTTCTGGCTCTGTTGCTCCTTCCACTCCCATTTCAGTGCTTGCGCCCCCTGTTCCTGCTATGGAGGTTTCTTTGGCCCCTGCTTCCCTTTCGGTTGCTGCTCTTGCTGGGGTGCGCTCCTCTCTTTCTACTCCCCCTCTTCCTGCTGCTGTCCTTGACTGCTCCTCTCCGTTGTCTCCTCCTCCTCCTCCTCCTCCTCCTCCTCCGGACCCTGCCCGCCCACCTCTGATCTGTTCTCCCGTTTCCTTCCCTCCGTCTTTGCTCAGTTTACCCATGCCCCCTAACCCTGACTTTGCTGACCCTGATCCCGACCCTGATATTCTTTAACGTGCTCTGTTGGTCTTTCGCCTTTGTTTCTTCCTTGTTCTCTGTTTTTGTCCTTTCTCTTCTCGTCGTTGTCCATTCTTCAATGGAACGTTCGAGGTTATTACGCCAATTTCCTCGAACTCCAACTTCTGGTTTCGCGGTTTTCGCCCCTTTGTGTCTGTCTCCAGGAGCCGATGCTTGGTGCTCGTCCTGGTCGTTTTCGTGGCTATTCCTTTCTCTCCCCCCCCCCCCCCCAGCCATTGCTGGGGCTTCTAATTCTTCTGCTCTCTTGATTCGGGCTGATGTTCCCTTTGTTCCTTTACTTTTTCCTTCGCCTCTCCATTGTTCTGCTGCTCGTATCTTTGTGGGGAAATGGTACACAGTTTGTTCCATTTATCTCCCCCCGAGTGTCCCGCTCTCTCTTCCTGATTTGAAACACCTCCTAGACTCCTTGCCGGAGCCTGTGCTCCTGCTGGGTGACTTCAATTGTCGTCATTCTCTTTGGGGTGACGTTCTGACGAATACCCGGGTCGCCTCCTTGAGCCGTTTCTCCTCTCTTCTTCCCTGTCTCTTCTGAATTCTGGTGAGCCCACTCATTTGGACTCTCGAACTCGCACCCTTTCTTGTCTTGATCTTTCTCTCTGCTCTTCTTCTCTTTACTTAGATTTCACATGGCAGGTTCTTGATGACCTCCATGGAAGTGATCATTTCCCCATCCTTGTTTCCTTTTTCTCTTTTCGCCCTTCCCTCTCTTTCCCTAGGTGGCAGTTTGCTAAGGCAGACTGGACCCTGTTTTCCCTCAGTGCTACTCTCTCTGACCTCTCCCTTCTGCCCCTCTCTCGCGCTCTCCTCCTTTTTCATGACACTGTCTTCGACGCTGCCCTCCGCTCTATTCCTCGCTCTTCCTCTCGGGGTCCACGGAAGTGCGTTCCCTGGTGGAATGCGGACTGTGCTCGGGCTGTCCGCTGTAAGCGTGCAGCCTGGAAGAAGCACCGCCGTAGGCAGACGACCGATTCTTTTCTTTTCTTTCGGAAAGCGAGTGCGGTGGCCCGTAGGGCCATCCGTACGGCTAAACGTGAATGTTGGGCATCTTATGTCTCGACAATTACGTCCGAAACCCCTCTGGCCCAGATCTGGAAGCGTATCCGCAAGATAGCGGGTAAGTTCGTTCCCGATGTTTCACCGGTCCTTCACCTCCATGATACTCTTGTGGCGGACCCGTTGCAGGTCGCTTCCGAACTGGGTTCCCACTTTTCTTCTGTTAGCTCTGGTCTTCATCTTCCCCAATCTTTCCTTCTTCGTAAACCTGTCCTTGAGTCTCGTCCTTTAGATTTCTGCACTCATCTTCAGCTTCCCTATAATGATCCCTTCTCTCTCTCTGAACTTCGTTCTGCCCTGGCCCTCTGCGGTTCTACGGCGGCGGGCTCCGATGGTATTCATTATGAGATGCTTCGCCATCTCCCTCCGAGCACGTCTCAGTATTTACTGAGTCTGTATAATCGGATCTGGGAGTCGTCGTCAGTCCCTGAGGACTGGCTCGATGCCGTTGTCCTCCCTGTTCGCAAACCAGGGTCTCTGGGTACTTCCCCTAAGGACTTTCGCCCTATTGCTCTCACAAGTTGTGTCTGCAAACTCTTTGAACGTATGGTTAACGTTCGTCTGATGTGGTTCCTGGAACACCATCACCTCCTCTCCCCTTCTCAATTTGGTTTCCGCAAGTGCCGCAGCACGACAGATGTCCTGGTGAACTTGGAGGTCTATATACGTACTGCTTTTGCTGCGAAGACCTCCGTTGTTGCCGTCCTTTTTGACCTAGAAAAGGCTTACGACACCACTTGGCGTTATCATATCCTATCTCAACTTCATTCTTTTGGCCTTCGTGGTCATCTCCCTCTCTTTCTCCGCAGCTTCCTCTCTCGTCGTTCCTTTCGGGTGCGCCTTGGTACCGCTATCTCTCCCCCTTTTCAGCAATACGAAGGTGTGCCCCAGGGTAGTGTTCTGAGCACTACTCTTTTTCTGGTTGCCCTCAATGGTCTTCTTTCCTCTCTTCCTTCTGGTGTCTTCTCCGCTCTCTATGTCGATGATCTTACCCTTTGTTGTCAGGGTGATGATTCGCCTCTCCTTCAACGCCGGCTTCAACTTGCGATTGATGCCGTGTCGTCTTGGGCCACAGGTCATGGCTTCAAGTTCTCTACTTCTAAGACTTGTGCCATGACTTTTACGCGGAAACGGGTTGTTCTTCGTCCCTCTTTGTCACTTTATGGTCATCCCCTTGAATACAAAGATTCCGCGAAGCTTTTGGGGTTATTCCTTGACACTCGTTTGTCTTGGTCTCCCCATATCTCTTACCTCCGTGTTGAGTGCTCTAAGTCCCTTACCCTCCTTCGGGTCTTGTCCCATACTTCTTGGGGGCAGATAGGCGCACTCTCCTTACTTTACATTCCTCTCTCGTCCTGTCTAAGCTCGATTATGGTTGCCCTGCTTACTCGTCTGCTTCTCCTTCTACTCTTCGCCGTCTTGATGCTTTGCACCATACTGGGTTGCGCCTCAGTTCTGGTGCCTTTCGTTCGACTCCCGTCCTTAGCTTGTATGTTGACACTGGCTTCCTGTCTCTCCAGGACCGCCGTGATCGCTACTGTCTTCGCTATCTTGCGCGGTCCTTGCAACATCCTTCCTCTCGTCTCTGTCGTGCTTTAACTTTTACCCCTCCTGCGGTTCCTGTTCCTCTTCACCACCTCCCTCTTTCTGTCCGGTTATCTCGCCTGCAGGATTCTCTTTCCGTTCGTATTTCTGATGTTTCTCCTCGTGTTGTTCCTTCTTTGCCCCCGTGGAGGGTCCCTCTCCCGCGGTTTTGTACATCCTTGACTCGTATCACTAAAGCTTTTACCCCTCCTACAGTTCTAAAACGCCTTTTCCTCGAGCACTTTTCTTCTCACTCCCGCTCCGTTTCTGTCTTCACCGATGGGTCTAAGTCAGCGGACGGTGTTGGCTACTCTGTTGTTTTTCCTGATCGCACTTATATGTGTCGCTTGCCTCCGGAGACTAGCATCTTTACAGCGGAACTTTATGCTATTCTCTATGCTCTTCGTCTCCTGCTTTCTCGTTGTCAGTCTTCCTTTGTGGTTGTTGTTGACTCTCGTAGTGCCCTCATGGCTCTCGGGTGCTTTAATCCAGTTCATCCGGTAGTTGTCGAGATCCAGCATTGGCTGTTTCTCGTTCACAGTAAATTTAAGTCGGTTGAGTTTTGTTGGGTTCCCAGCCATATTGGCGTGTCTTTAAATGAGCGTGCGGATGCTGCCGCTAAGGAAGCTGTCCGCTCTTGTCCCATCTCTCGTAAAGGCATTCCGTATTCCGACTTTTACCCGGTTATCCATTCCTCAGTCCTTACCCGTTGGCAGGCTTCTTGGTTGTCTGTTACTGGTAACAAGCTACGTACTCTTAAATGTTGTGTTTCCTCGTGGCCGTCCTCCTTCCACCGTAACCGGCGGTGGGAAACAGCTCTAGCGAGGTTGCGTATTGGCCATACTCGCTTAACCCATGGTCACTTGATGGAGCGCCGCCCTGCTCCTTATTGTCCTAGTTGCATTGTCCCTCTTACGGTCGTGCATGTCCTTCTTGAATGTCCTGACTTCCAGGACGAGCGTGTGTCTTGCTTTCCGACCGCCCCTCGCGGTCACCTGTCCCTCGATAGAATTCTTGGTGACTCGGATACTTTTGATATCGTTCGCCTTATGCGTTTTTGTTCTCGTATTGGCATCCTTGGTGATATTTAGCGCCCTCTGATTATTTTGCGTATTTGATGGTGCTACATAGCCTTCCCGGTTTGGTGCCTTCTTTTGATAATTACTTACTTACTTACAGTGAAACTATTTATTCATTATGGGCGGTGATGTGGGGAAATTTCCACATCATATACAAACTCTAATGTAACATTCATTAAATGTTGTTAATTTACATTAATTAGTCATACAAAAGTTACAGAAAACGGGGTTACATACCTAAGGTCATACACAATTGTTCAGCCAATGTTTTGGCTAATTTAATATATAACACACTCGCCCCTAAATCAACACAACATATATAACACACCTGTCTTTGGGCTGGTTACACAATTAAATGTATCTACTAAATTAATTATATATGAAATAGATTTGACCTCAAATCCATTCATCCTTCCGAATCTGGAATGTTACAACCTCGGGAGAGGGAGGAGGGAGCGTAAGCAGCCGTTGTAAACAGAGGCGGCCATATTAAGTGTTGTGGTGAAGTTCTCTCCGACGATAGAGGGACTCTCATAACACAAATTTACTCTCAGCGTGTCGCAGAATGCAGTGTAACTCTAATTAGTCACTATTTGCTGCTGAGACTACGGAACTTCAGAATAAGGGAAGATCAGCTTTCGGTATTTCTGTTATACATAATTTTGGCCATTATTAGTGTAGGAATTTATCGTTATGCTGTTGGGAGACAACACCCTCTAGGGTAAGCCTCATTATTATAACAATTTACGTTCATGTGTAACACCTGTACATATATGTAGTCATCAGATATTACTATATATCATTTCGGCAGGTAAATTGTGACCACATGAGACATTGTTGAGCTGGCCACACCTGGACCACCCAGACTCCATTAATCACAGGAGTTTACGTGTGCAAGGGTATCTGATGTGTGATGACCAGTTAACACTACTGAAACAGCTGAGGCCATTTTAAATGTTCTTTATATAGTTTTGTGATCTATAACTCAATAATAATTATAGTTACTATTTAATTATGGTAAGATTAAAATATGAAACCCCCCAAAATGTGTGAAGGAAAGTTTATTAGTGACAATAATTATAAAATACAGTCCAATTAGAAGTAATAAATAAAATCTCTTAAAATAACACTCAAATCAATCACCAGTAGAGTTCCCCACAGGTGATCATTTAAAACCGAACCTCTCTCTCCCGTGTTTATCAAGTCCGTGTTTAAACGCAAGATATAATGTTTACGAATATAATGGAGATCGGGAACCTGTTCCACTCGACTATCATACTATTGCCAATTCAACTCTTCGCTATATACTTCCTGAATCGGAATTCCTGTAACTTGTAGCCATTGTACGGGTTCTGACTTGGACATATAGATTCAAAACTCAGTTCAAATCTCTCTTGTTGATACTTGAACACCTCGACCATGTTCCGTCTGGCCTCTCTACAGAATTTTGCCTCTCTTCAGAAATCAGACCAGAAGTCAGTCTTATCATCCTTTGTTCAAGTAAACTAACTGACTCGTCAAATCGTTGTTAAACGATTTGGCGGGTCGTATCCCAAGGACAGTTTATATTAAGGACCTGCCGGAAACGTTATGCGTGCTAGTGGCTTTTCAAGAATGTAAGAACTCTTGTATCTATATAAATTAAAATGGAAATGTTCGTTTGTTCAAAATCGCTAATTTGCTAAAAATCGCTAAAAAGTTCTTAACCGATTGCTTTGAAATTTTCACACAACGTTCCATCCGCATCCAAGCAGGTTTTTGTATACATACTATATAGATGTCACGTCTGTCACGGTAAAAAAAAACATGCTTTTTCTGAAAAACTGTGTTTTTTATGTGAGAGAAATCTTCGAAACTTCTTTGCCGATTGCGTTGAAATTTTGACACAACGTTGTATTCGAATAGGCGCATCTTTTTATATATCTACTATATACATGCCTCACCTGTGACAGGATTTTTTTCTTTTTAAAACAGTGCCATCTGTTGGACGTAAGTGCAACACACGCTGTAATCTCCAAAACTTCTTCACCAAGTTTTTTTAAATTCTGGCACAACGTTGCATTCGACAAGGCGCGTCTTTTTATTTACCTACTATATAGATGCCACCTCTGTGACAGGTAAAAACATGCGTTTTTGAATATCAGTGCCATCTGTTGCACATAATGGCAACATGCACGGTATACCAAATATGTCTCGAATTCCATTTCAATGTTTCCGATTGCATTGATAAATTTTATTTTCATAGATTTCGATTTATTTTATTTTTTAGTGAATTATTTTGTGTGACATTGTGTTGGAGTTGAGCTGTGTTTTTTACCATACAGTTCATTTCGTAAATATAAGTATAGATGCCATACCTGTGACAGGTAAAACTATGCTTTTCTTGAAAAACAGCGCCATCTGTTGCATGTAAGAGCAACACACATGCTATACTAGATATGTTACAATTCCATTTCAATGTTTCTGATTGCATTCATAAATTGAATTTTCAAGGATTCTTATGTATTTTCATTTTGATTTAAGTATTTTGTGTGAATTGCATTCAAATTGAGCTGTGTTCTTTACTAGACCGGTCATTTCGTGAGTATACTTTATTTTTATATTTTTTCATATTTTCATTTCAATTTTTTAACTTTTTTTTTATATTTCAGTGATGGGAACATCAGATCACTTGATGTTCCCAGTTTTCTGATGGGAACATCAGACCATTTGGGAAGGCATCGGAAGAGGGAGTGGGGAATGGTGGGGATGACGAGGGGACGGAAGTGAGAGATGGTGGGGAGGACGAGGGGACACGGGAGGGGGTAATGGTGAGGAAGGACGAGGGGACGGGGGAGTTTGGGATGGTGGGGACGAGGGCAGGGGGAATGGAGAATGGTTGGGGAGGACAAACTGACAGAGGAGTGGGGCATGGTGAGAAGAAAGAGGGGATGGTGGAGTAGGGAATGGTGAGGAGGACGATTGGACGAAAGAGAGAGATGGTGGGGAGGACTAGGAGACAAGTGAGGGTGTAATGGTGGGGAAGGACGAGGGGTCGGGGGAGTTTGGGATGGTGGGGACGAGGATATGGGGGAATGGAGAATGGTGGCGAGGTCAAAGGGACAGGGAAGGTTACTGTGGCTCAGCAACGCACATGCGTTGCTGAGCCACAGCAACGCGTGGCCGGGGACTGCTAGTATATAAATAAAGAGAAAGAAAACAATTCTCGTGATAATCTATGCGTCCCGCTCTTTAATACACAGTCCGGAATATTTGATAGTGTAGGCTAAAGTTGGCCTCACCAGGGCTCGGTATTATTGAAGGACGGTGTTTGTGAATTCATTGCGGTTGCTGTTAACTATAAATCCAAACTTTCTATGTGCTATGGAATAACCATTGATGCACTGTTACTTAGGTCTCAGATCACTGTGAAGCGTAGTCTCTAAATTGCTTTTGCAACTCGATTTCCCTAAATCTTCATCATTCATCTGGTTGCAAGTTCTGGACCTTGTACTTATCAACGTTAAATTTCAAAGTTCACTTTCCTGTTCCGTTCAGATATATAAGATTTTCCTGGAGTTCTGTGAGTCTTCATTCGAGTTTACTTTTTGCCCGAATTTTTTGTCTGAAAAAGTGCTGGTGTTAAAATTCCACCGAACCTCTAAGGTCGTTGACTTATACAAAGATGCAGAACGGTCTCAAATCAAACCTGGAAGGCACGCCACAAGTCACATTTCTTCACTCATACTAAACCCAGTTGACAAAAGCGTTTTGGTTGTAATCCTTCAAATCGAACATTTTTCTAATTCCATGAGTCTTAACTCTCCTGATAAACGTCTAATGAGGATCAGTATCAGACACCTTACTAAGTCTAGAGCTTTAGATAAACAACTTTATGATTGTTACTGTATTAACTGCTTAAATTTCTTGAATTCTTAAAGAATTATAAGAAGTTTAAGTTTATTGAAATCTGCTTAAAGCTTCCGTACAAGGACAGCAGCTTTTTGTTTTTGGTTTTTACAAAATCCCTCTCACAAAATATCGTTCCTGTGGCAGACCTTGTGTGTTACGATGCGTTCATATTGAATTGGTTATTATACCCTCAAGGAACATCCTTACTATTGATGTCCGGCTTATTAAATGGTTGATAGCAGCTAGACAATAATTCCTGGATATTAGGAGTACATTAGCCAACCTCCCGCAGTAAAGAGTGTTGCTGTGTATCTATTCATTTTTATTATTGCTTATGAGTGTGAGAGAGCTTATGTGCTTTCTTAAAAAAAAAGTAGAGGTAGTAATTTTTTTTTAACAATTTCATGAATTACATCAGCACTGCACAGTCTAATTTCGTCATCAACTTTATTGATATGTACCACTTTGGGAATGTTAGCTTGGCCTGAATTGGTAAACACTTAGTGGAAGTTTACTTAGCAAATTGCAGATTTTTTTATGAGGCCTGGTTTCTTCAACCATTTTTGCACTGGTAACGCTAGGAAAACCCACTGGGAAATACAAATATGATATAACAGTGGACATAATGACAGCAAATATGCACAAAAGTAGACATAAAGATGCCAGAAAGGAATAATTGACGCATAAGAACTAAGAAAATACAAAATGACGGCATACGACTAATATTATGTTATATTTTTTATTTTTTTTTCTGACCTGGACTTATGATATTTGTTTCCAGAAAGCCATGAGGAAATGTATACGTTTAAGAGTTCGGTGGCAGTCTCTGTGAATAGTCCCTTTGTACTGAAATGGTTACTCTGTTCCTCTCTTTTTGTCTGTCTGGCTGCCCCCTCCCTTCCCTCTCTCTCTCTCTCTCTTTACGCAGGTTAATACATGTTTACACAACTTCTGACTGCTTTAATTAGGCTTACAGCTTTCCTTAGCATAGCCCATGGTAAGCCTAAAATTACAAACTTTCTTTGGAACACGACTAGTTAATCGGATTACAACCAGGGCCCTAATCAATACTGAGTGAACAGGAGTTAAGAGTTAAGTATTTTTGTCAAGTCGATACACCCCTTGTTTAATACCTGTCCAGTTTGCGGTTTACTCACCTAGTTGTGTCTGCAGGATCGAGCATTGACTCTTGGATCCCGCCATTCGAGTATCGGTTGTTTACAGCAATGACTCCGGTCCTATTTCCCTATCATACCTAACTTTAAAATTATGAATAGAATTTGCTTCCACAACCTGCTCCTTAAGTGCATTCCATTTTTCCACTACTCTCACATTAAAAGAAAACTTTCTAATATCTCTGTGACTCATCTGAGTTTCCAGCTTACATCCATGTCCCCTCGTTCTGTTGCTAATCCATGTGAACATTTCTTCTATGTCCACTCTGTCAATACCAGTGAGTTTTTTATACGTTTCTATCATATCCCTCTCTCTCCCTTCTTTTTTATAGTCGTAAGCCTCAATTCATTCAGGCGCTCTTCATATCCCATCCCTCGTAGCGCTGGGTCGAGTCCCGTTGCAAACTTCTGAACCTTTTCCAGTTTCCTTATGTGTTTCTTCAGATGGGGACTCCATGTGAGGCGGCATACTCTAAGACTGGCTTCACGTAGGCAGTGCAAAGCGCCCTAAATGCCTCCTTACTTAGGTTTCTGAATGATGTTCTAACTTTTGGCAGTGTAGAGTACGCTGCTGCCATTATTCTAATTATATGTGCCTCAGGAAATAGATTAGGTGTTACGTCTACGCCCAGGTCTCTTTCTCGCGTCACCACAGGATGGCAGTTCCCTTTCATTATGTAATGTCCCTTCGGTCTCCTATTAGGTCTGCGCAGGAATATCCCTGAAAAAAAGTGATCTAAAAGCTGCTTTATTCCAGTTTCTGAAGAATGATGTATGTTTGTGTACTCACCTAGTTGTGTTTGCGAGGGTTGAGTTTTGACTCTTTGGTCCTGTCGCTCAACTGTCAATCAACTGGTGTACAGATTCTTGAGCCTAATGGGTTCTATCAAACCTACATTTGAAACTGTGTAATGAGTCAGCCTCCACCACATCACTGCTTAATACATTCTATTTGTTAACTACTCTGACATTGAAAGCAATTCCTTCTAATGTCTCTGTGGCTCATATGGGTACTAAGTTTCCACCTGTGTCCCCTTGTTCGCGTTCCACCCATGCTAAAGTATTTGTCTTTGTCCACCCTATCAATTCCCTTGAGAATTTTGTAGGTGGTTATCATGTCTCTATTATGTGATGTTGTTGTCAGTTATCTGCCCTTCCTTATGGACAACCAACCCCAAATTGCGTGGAGTTCTTACTTTGATCAGATCACCATGGGCGCTTCTGGCACTTGGAGAGGGGTTCAACGTCACATGTTTAGGGGATGCGGCTCCAATACTGAACTCGTTGTCACGTGCACACACCCACTCGAGCTGCCGTGACACCCCACTCTCTCCTTATTTGGTATTATCTCCTCAATCCCCATTCCTTTCCATGAATTATAACTCTGTATCACTCTGTCCACAGCTGTGGTGCTTTCTCTGTCTCTACTATTTTTCTGGGAAGCCTCACTAGGACAAGGGCAAACACCTGTTCTTTACAAACGTTTAATAACAACACAGAACATATAGAAAGCACTCACATATAATATACAAGTATGTAATCTTTAACACCTTATGACACTATAATCTGGTTGTAGTCCAGTACCATCAAACTCTATCAGCCGTTTATAACCAGTGGTAGCCCATCTCCTGGCTCACCACTTATGCAACCAACCTCACCAAGTGAGTTAAATCTTTTAATACAGTATGGCACTATCAACACTGGGATATATATAAATATCTGCAGGCAATTCAACCTATGGCTGTAATTCTATAAACATCAATATAAATACTCCTTGATACCAAAAAGATAACCAGTCACCCACCTTCTACTGCGCCTTGCACGCCAATGATACTCGAACACTCTAGCAACTCTCTACAAGCAGTCAATAAAGTCCTCCTCTACATCCAGAGGCTCTCTACCCAGAACATCTTCAGGTTCTCCTAGAATCGTCTACAAGGGACCTCCACAGCACTTCCGGCTGCTACACCATGTAGCAGCCGAAAGCACCTTGGACAGCAATGGTGCTTCACCACTGGTACCACAGAAGCACGTGACACTCCACTTCACTGCTCCTCCTCCTAGCTTGAGGTCATGTTCCTTATGTGAGGCTGCTCCTCCACAGAGCTCAGTACCTCCCACAACTTTGGAGTCTCATCCACTCCTCTGCTGGCTTCGAAACTGTCAGCAACTCCTTCCCCCAGACAAACCTGCAACCCATTGACATGCCAATAAAAATGTTTCCCTATAAACATATAAAATAAACTGCACAGTGAATGCCTTCATCCAACTCCTCTGCTTCCCACTTGCCCGTGAGGTTACTCTCCCCACGCCCGGGTGGGTCCAATTTCTGCCATCCCTGGGAGCCCCCCGCCTGCCCAGGCGGCCCTCTCACTCAGTCGCCCATAAGCAGCCGACGAGAGAGAGCGCGCTGCTCGTCTCTCCAGGACGTTCCTCCATCTCTACTATCTTATTTAAGCTTTCTGCCTCAATAAAATATGCCTAATATATCAATAGACACTTGATATGATCGCCGGGCACACAATCAACTACCGGCGATCGCTAGTAACTGTTTAAAAAGGACTTACCACAAAATAACTGACTTGAGGGCGCTCCTTCCCTGATGTGCTGGATAGGGAGCTTATAGTGTGCCCACCCCAAAACGTTTCAGGACTGTTTTACAACTTGTCCTGCATTCCACGACTTGATTCCTCACGTTCTCAGACAGATTTCACAACCGAAACGTCTGCACACTTTCTTCCTCTTGGAGATATAATAACTAGGGGTATTTATCTATCCAGAGCACAACGGAGCGCGGCCTTCCCTCACGATCTCTGCCACTCAAGTGAGGTCAAAGTCCTCTAAAGCGAGCCTCACACCTCCAACCAATTCTCCACATCTCATAACCAGTCATTTATTTATATTCTTGTTCACTGCCCATACTCTTGAACTACTTATCAAATCTAACCAATTATTTAACGTATATATCCACACGTCTATATGTCTTTGACGTCTTAGTCAGCTCAGGTCTGTCTGAAATAACTCTCTGAGGTAGACTCGTTTCTCCTGCAGCCTGGGATCATAACAGTCTTCCCTTACTCTTCCGTATTCCAGGGACGTGAGGTTCAGCTCCCTGAGCCTTTCCTCGTAGCTCGTACCTCTCAGTTCCTGGTATATTCTGGTAGCATACCTCTGAATCTTCTTTAACTTTGTTTTGCTTTTAACTAGGTATGGACTCCTGGCTGTAGCTGCATATTCGAGGATTAGTCTGACATAGGTGGTATAAAAGGTCCTGAACGATTCCTTACACAAGTTTCTAAAAGCAGTTCTTAAGTTATCCCAATCTTGTACATGCCGCTGATGATATCCTTTTGATGGGGACCCATGGGGACAGGTTCGGTGTTATATCAACCCCCAGATTTTTTTCTCTATTTGACTCTTTCAGGATTTCACCTTCCAGGTAGAGGTGGGGTCCCTTGATTATTTCAAACGTGAGATGGGCATGTATATGAGTGGGATTGGGTGGTTATAAATAGGAGCTGCCTCGTAAGGGCAAATAGGACTTCTGCAGTTACCTTTATTCTTATGTTCGTATAGTCTTATTAGCTGTCATCCAGCTTTCCTGTAGGTCTCCTGTTTCCAGTGACCTATTATACACCATAGAGAGTGGAACACTTAATGCTTCTGCACCTCCTTTTAGTATCCACGGTGAGATTCTGTCAGGCCCAACAGCCTTTGTCACATTCAGCTCCAACAGATTCCCTTTGACCTCATCACTGGTGAGGTCAAATTCCTCCAAGGTTGCTTGGATTGCCTCCTCCTCATTTAGTGCAAGGGCTTCTCTTTGTTCCATTGTGAAGAACTCCTGGAATCTATTGTATTGTTCTTCACACACCTCCTTGTCCTTTTCTGTGTATCTGTTCTCCCCTTTTCTCAGCTTCATCACTTGTTGCTTCACTGCTGCTTTCCTCCTGATGTAATTGTGGAGCAGCTTTGGTTGGGTCTTGGCTTTACTCGCGATGACGTATTTATACTGTCTGCTTCTCTCCTCACTCTGAGGCACTCATTTCTGGCCCTCTGGTATCTCTCCCAGCTCTCTGGTGTTCTGTTATTCCTGTAGTTTTCCATGTACTTTTACTCAATTGCTTCGCTACCTTACATTCCTGATTGAACCATGGATTCTTCAGTTGCTTTTAATTTTTCTCATTTCGAGAGAATAAACCTGTCTGCCGCTTCCTAGCATTTCAGGGTGACTTAGTCGATCATATCCTAAACAGTCCATTCTCTGAGTTCTCTTTCCCATTGTATTCCCATTAGGAAGTTCCTCATCTTGTCATACTTTCCTCTTCGGTAATTTAGTCTTTTCCCTTCCAATTGCATTCTTGGATAGGTTATCCCTACCTCTACCAGATATTCAAATGTCAATACACTGTGGTCACTAATTCCTATTGGGGCTTCAAATTTGACTTCCCTTATTTCTGATTCATTCAAGAAGAACATTAGGTCGAGTCTAGCTGGTTCGTCATTGCCTTTCATTCTTGTGGGTTCCCTGACATGTTGGCTCAGAAAGTTCCTTGTTGCCACTTCCAAGAGTTTAGCTCTCCATGTATCTTCACCTCCATGTGGGTCCCCATTCTCCCAGTCTATCTTTCCATGGTTGAAATCGCTCATGATAAGAGTCTAGAGCCATTCCTGCACGGGTGTATGTGTACTCAACTAGTTGTGCTTGCGGGGGAGGGATGAGCTCTGCCTCTTTGAGCTCTTGCCTCTCAACTGTCAATCAGCTGATGCACAGGTTCCTGAGCCTACTGGGCTCTATCATGTCTACACTTGAAACTGTGTATGGAGTCAGCCTCCACCACATCACTTCCTAATACATTCCATTTGTCAACCACTCTGACTCTAAAAAAAGCTCTTTATATTATCTCTGTAGCTCATTTAGGCACTAGATTTCCACCTGTGTCTCCTTGTGCATGTGCCCCTTGTGTTAAATTTCCTGTCTTTATCTACCCTATCAATTCCTTTGAGAATCTTGAATGTAGTAATCATGTTCCCCTAACTCCTCTGTATTTCAGTGATGTGAAGTTTAATTCCCGTAGTCTTTCCTCGTAGCTCATACCTCTCAGATCGGATAATAATCCGGCAGAAAACCTCTGAACTTTTTTCCAGTTTACGCTTATGCTAGACTAGATATGGGCTCCATATTGGAGCAGCATACTCCAGGATTGGTCTGACATATGTGGTATACAAAGTTCTGAGTGATTTCTTACACAAGTTTCTGAAGGCCGTTCTTATGTTAGCCAACCTGGCATATGCCGCTGATATTATCCTCTTGATATGAGCTTCAGGGGACAGGTCTGGCGTGATATCAACCTCCAGGTCTTTTTCCTTCTCAGACTTTTGAAGAATTTCATCTCCCAAATGATACCTTACATCTGGTCTCCTGATTCCTACACCTATCTGAATCACATTACATTTGCTTGGGAAAAACTCTAACAACCATTTGTTCGACAATTCCTTTAGTTTGTCCAGGTCTTCTTGAAGCCTCAAGCAGTCCTCCTCTGTCTTAATTCTTCTCATAATTTTGGCATCGTCAACAAACATTAAAAAGAATGAGTCAATACCCTCTGGGAGATTATTTACGTATATCAGAAACAGGATAGGTCCGAGTACAATGCCCTGTGGGACTTCATTGGTGACTTCACGCCAATCTGAGGTCTCACCCATTACTGTAACTCTCTGCTTAATATTGTTTAGGTATTCCTGTGTGTACTCACCTATTTGTACTCACTTATTGTGCTTACGGGGGTTGAACTTTGTCTCCTTGTTCCCGCCTCTCAACTGTCAGTCAACTGGTGTACAGATTCCTGAGTGTACTGGGCTCTATCATATCTACATTTGAAACTGTGTATGGAGTCAGCCTCCACCACATCTCTGCCTAATGCATCCCATTTACTAACTACTCTGACACTGAAAAAGTTCTTTCTAATGTCTCTGTGGCTCATCTAGGTACTAAATTTCCACCTGTGTCCCCTTGTTCGTGTTCCACCCGTGCTAAAGAGTTTGTCTTTGTCCACCTTGTCAATTCCCCTGAAAATTTTGTAGGTGGTTATCATGTCTCCCCTTACTCTTCTGTCTTCCAGGGACGTGAGTTTCAGCTCCTCTAGCCTTTCCTCGTAGCTCATATCTCAGTTCCGGAATGAGTCTGGTGGCATACCGCTGAATCTTCTCTAACTTTGTCTTGTATTTAACTAAGTATGGACTCCAAGCTGGAGCTGCATATTCCAGGATTGATTTGACATAAGTGGTATACATGGTCCAGCACGATTCCTTACATACGTTTCTAAAGGCAGTTCCTATGTTGGCCAGTCTAGCATATGCCGCTGATGATATCCTTTTGATGTGGGCCTCTGGGGACAGGTTCGGTGTGATATTAACCCCCAGATATTTCTCTCTAATTGACTCCTGTAGGATTTCACCTCCCAGATGGTACCTTGTGTTCAGCCTTCTGCTCCCTTTGCCGAATTTCATTACTTTGCACTTTCCTGAGTTGAACTTTAGTAGCCATTTTCTAGACCATTTCTCCAGCCTGTCCAGGTCGTCCTGTAGTCTCTGTCTATCTTCATCTGTTTAGATTCTTCTCATAATTTTGGCATCATCAGCAAACATTGAGAGGAATGAGTTTATACCCTCCGGAAGATCGTTTACATATATTAGAAGCAGGATGGGTCCAAGTACAGAGCCCTGTGGAACTCTGATGGTGACATTTCGCTACTTTGATGTCTCCTCCCCCTTACAGTTACTCGCTGTTTATTGTTGCTTAGATACTGCCTTATCCACTGAAGCACCTTCCCTTTTACTCCTGCCTGTTGCTCCAACTTTCGTAACAGCCTTTTATCGGGTACTGTGTCAAAAGCTTTCTGACAGTCCAAGAAAATGCAATTTGCCCACCCTTCACTTTCTTGCCTAATTTTTGTTGCTTGGTCATAGAACTCTATTAAACCTGCGAGGCACGATTTACCATCTCTGATACCATGCTAGTAGTGTGTTACAAATCTACTTCCCCTCCAGATGCTCTATGAGTCTTTTTTTCATGATCTTCTCCATCACTTTGCATGGTATACAAGTTAGGGAAACTGGCACGTAGTTCAGTGCCTCTTGCCTCTCACCCTTTTTGTATATTGGGACTACATTAGCTGTCTTCCAGCTTTTTGGTAGTCTCCTGTTTCCAATGACCTGTTATACACCATAGACAGTGGCACACTTAGTGCTTCTGCACCTTCTTTTAGAATCCACGGTGAGATTCCGTCAGGCCCTACAGCCTTTGTCACATTCAGCTCTAGCAGATTTCTTTTGACCTCATCACTGGTGAGGTCAAAATCCTCCAAGGTTGCTTGGTTTGCCTCCTCATTTAGCGCAGGGGCTACTCCTTGTTCTTTTGTGAAGACCTCCTGGAATCTCTTGTTGAGTTCTTCACACACCTTGTCATTCTCTGTGTATCTTTTCTTCCCTTTTCTCAGTTTCATCACTTGTTCCTTCACTGCTGCTTTTTCTCCTGATATGGCTGTGGAGCAGCGTTGGTTGGGTCTTAGCTTTACTCGCGATGTCATTTTCATACTGTCTCTCTGTTTCTCTCCTCACTCTGAGGTACTTATTTCTTGCCCTTTGGTATCTCTCCCAGCTCTCTAGCGTTTTGTTATTCCTGTAGTTTCTCCATGTTCTTTTACTGAAATGCTTCGCCACCTTACATTCCTGGTTGAACCATGGATTCTTCTGTTGCTTTTTCGCTTTTCTCCTGTTTGGACTGGGTTAAATCTATCTGCAGCTTCCAGGCATTTCTGGGTGACATAGTCCATCATATCCTGTACAATCTTCTCCCTGAGTTCTGTTTCCCATGGTATTCCCATTAGGAAGTTTCTCATCTCATCGTATTTTCCTCTCCGGTAATTCAGTCTTTTCCCTTTCGATCCCATTCTTGGATAGGTTATCCCTACCTCCACCAGATACTCAAATGTCAATACAGTGTGATCACTCACTCCCATGGGGGCTTCAAATTTGAATTCTCTTATTTCTGACTCATTCAAGGTGAATATTAGGTTCAGTCTAGCTGGTTCGTCATTGTCTCTCATTCTTGAGGGTTCCCTGACATGTTGGCTCAGAAAGTTCCTTGTTGCCACTTCCAGGAGTTTGGCTCTCCAAGTATCTTCACCTCCACGTGGGTCCCCATTCTCCCAGTCTATCTTTCCATGGTTGAAATCGCTCATGATTAAGAGTCAGAAGCCATTCCTGCAGGCAGCTGAAGCTGCTCTCTCTATTATATTATTGTTTGCCATGTTGTTCCTATCAAACTTCTGTCTGGGTCTTTTTTCATTTAGTGGAGGGTTGTAAATGACTGCTCTATTATCTTAGATCCACCCATTGTTATAGTTCCTGTTATGTAATCTCTGAATCCTTCACAGCCTAGAATTTCCATCTCATCAAAACTCCAGTCCTTCCTTATCAGCGGTCCACTCCTCCACCTCCTCTCCCTTCCCTTCCTTTCCTTACTATATAGTAGTCCTTTGGAAACACAGCGTCTGTTATGACTCCTGACAATTTTGTTTCCGTGAGCCTTATTACAATTGGGTTTTCTTCCTGTACCCTTTCCGCCAGTTCCCTTGCTTTATTGGTAATCCCATTGATGTTTGAGAACTATACCTTGAAGCTCACCTTCCTATATCCATTTTGACCCTCCCTCCCTACAAGTGTAGGAAGTTGTTCCATGGGCATTTCTACTTGGGTAGGCTTCTCCTTTGGGATAGTTGCCAGGGGTTCAAGGGAGGTGGGGTGGGGAATAAAGGGCTTAAGTTTTGCCCAAGCCTGCTTGGGACAGGAAGAAGTCCTGAGGGTGGGGAGGCAAGGAGTGCTTGGGGTTGAGGGCATGCCCTCCTGTGGTGTAGTTAACAGGGGTTTGGGGGGAGGCAGGGTGGGGGATGGAGGGCCTAGGTCTTGCCTGGGCCTCCTAGTGGCAGAAATAAGACCAGGGGATGGGAAGGTCGGCGATACTCCGGGTAAGGGGGGGAGGGAGGATTCGAAGGGTATGGTGGATTGTGATTGTGTATGGATTGTGGATTGAGGAGACACACACCTGGAAACACTCTCCAGGATTGTGTGTGTGTTTAATTTCACCTAAGAGAAATTATCTAAGAGTAGTTACAAGATGAGAGCTATGCTCGTGGTGTTCCGTCTACCCAGCACTCTTTGTCATATAACACTTTGAAACTACTGACGGCTTGGGCCTCCACCACCTTCTCACCTAACTTGTTCCAACCCTAAACCACTCTGTTTGCCAAAGTGAACTTTCTTATATTTCTTCGGCAACTTTGTTTAGTTAGTTTAAATCCTTGACCTCTTCTTCTTGAAGTTCCAGGTCTCAGGAATCTTCCCTATCAATTTTATCAATTCCTGTTACTATTTTGTACTTAGTGATCATATCACTTCTTTTCATTCTGTCTTCTAATTTTGGCATATTTAATGCCACTAACCTCTCCTTGTAGCTCTTGCCCTTCAATTTTGGGAGCCACTTAGTAGCATGTCTTTGCACCTTTTCCATTTTGTTGATGTGCTTCTTAAGATATAGAGCCTACTGGGCTATATCATATCAACATTTGAAACTGTGAATGGAATCAACCTCCACCACATCACTGCCTAATGCATTCCATCTGTTAACTACTCTGACACTGAAAAAGTTCTTTCTAACGTCCTAGTGGTTCATTTGGGTATTCAGTTTCCGCCTGTGTCCCCTTGTTAGTGTACCACCCTTGTTAAACAGTTTATCCTTACCTACCCTGTCAATTCCTCTGAGAGTTTTGTAGGTATTAATATTGTCTCCCCTTACTCTTCTGTCTTCCAGTGTCGAGACGTTCATTTCCCGCAGCCTTTCCTCGTAACTCATGCCTCTTAGTTCTGGGATTAGCCTAGTGGCATTCCTCTGAACTTTTTCCAGCTTCGTCTTGTGCTTGACAAGGTACGGGCTCCATGCTGGGGCCGCATACTCCAGAATTGGTCTTACAGATGTAGCATACAAGGTTCTGAATGATTCTTTACACAAGTTTCTGAAGGCAATTCAGATGTTAGCCAGCCATGCATACGCCACAGATGTTATTTTTTTATGTGGGCATCCTGAGACATGTTTTGTGTAATATCAACTCCTAAATCTTTCTCTCTTCCCGTTTCATGAAGGACTTCATCTCTCATTCAGTATCCTATGTCTGGCCTCATTTTTCCACTGCCTAGTTTCATTACCTTACATTTACTCGGGATGAACTTTAGTAGCCATTTGTTGGACCATTCATTCAGTTTGTCTAGATTACCTTGTAGCCTCATATTATCTACATCTGTCTTAATCTTCTTCATAATTTTTGCATCATCAGCAAACAATGAGAGGAACGATTCAATATCCTTTGGGAGTTCATTTACATATATCAGAAACAGTATAGGTCCAAGTTCTGAACCCGTGCAGAACTCCACTGGTGACGCCTCGCCAATCTGAGACCTCACCCCTCTCAGTGACTTGCTGTCTTCTGTTGCTTAGGTACTCCCTTATCCAATTGAATACCTTCCCTCTCGTTCCTGTCCACATCTACAGCTTTTGCACTATCCTCTTGTGTGGTACTGTGTCAAAGGCTTTCTGGCAACCCAAAAATATGCAGGTCTGCCCACCCCTCTCGTTCTGTCCTGACTTCTGTTGTCTGGTCTCAGAATTCAATTAATCCTGAGAGGCAGAACTTGCCATCCCTGAACCCATGTTGATGTGTTTCAAAGTTCATTTGCACCAAATGTTCCACTAGCTTTTTTCACACAATCTTCTTTATTAATTAAGTTAGTAATTACCACTTTCGCACACCGTTGTCCCCGATCCTAGTCGCTCATTTTTCTCTCCAGTCCTCTCCGATGACTCGGCCCAGAGTCACTTATTAAAATATTTGATAAAAAATTTACATTTTATCCGATCAATCTGGTAGTGATTTCAAAATGAGCGCCTTTAGATTGCGCACAATTTAGCACCCATATGTCGCTTGAGCAGGACATATTTTTTTATCTTGAATGTACCTCAAGTGGCATTTGAAAATAATATTTCTATAAAATCCAATTATTATCTGATCGACTTGCGGATAATTTAAACGTGTTTGCCATTAAATTCTCGTTTTCTCTAATAGCCACATAGCCTATTTGGGAGAACGGAATTGTCTTGTATCTCGTGGTAAAACTATTGTATTGTTGACATGACGAGTGTAATCGACGAAGTTTCTTTATTTGGTGCCGGTCTAACGCATCTTTGTGTGACATTTTATACATATGTTCTTCTAGAACATTCTATTGCGAACACATTGGTACAAAAATTAAGTACGTACATCGAAAATTAAGGTCAAGACAGTGAAAAGAATATACACTTTTCAATAGGTGTTTCACTGATCTGCCATTGGGTGTGCCGTAAGAGGTCAGCCACTTCCCACACTCTTGAGGGTGGGCCGCGATTATGATTCTACATTTATATGCATATGTCCTTGAAGGGAATTTTATTGCGGTCACAGTGATACCAAAATTAACGACGTAGAACAATTCTGCGGTTGACAAACATGAAAAGATAATAAACATTTCAGCGCGGATTGACGCTCCTAGCTAACGATTGCCATAGTTTTTATTTAGAGCGGGTCTCATGTCGGGGTTGGTGACATTTTACATATATATTCCTCTAGAGCATTTTCTTGCGAACAAATTGATACCAAATTTAAGTACATACATGGAATATTAAGGTGAGCAGACCGAAAAGATTATAAACATTTTAGTGTCGCCGCGCGGTCGCCCGAAACGAACGGCGCACGCCCAGAAAGTACACAGTTTACTCCAAGGAGTAAATTTCGAAAACTGAAAAGTGAAAAACTGAATAGTGAAAACTGCCCTCAAGTACTTATGAGAAAAGTCTTAATACAAGACTCCTGTTATTTTAAGTATGTAAACGTTGACTTGTGTCAAGATTGTTATGACCTCTGGGTCATCAGAGGTCACCAGTGTGTTTACTTAAGTTGGCATTAATCAACTGTTGCACTAAAGACATCAAGTGATCATGTATACTTCGTAGCTCGATCACCACGTAGTCATGTATACTGTAGAGCTTACCTGACAGACACATAGTCAAGTATAGTATAGAGCTTACCTGGCCACCATGTAGTCATGTATACTATAGAGTTGACCTGGCCGCCATGTAGCCATGTATACTGTAGAGTTGACCTGGCTGCCATGTAGTCATGTATACTGTAGAGTTGACCTGGCCGCCATGTAGTCATTTATACTGTAGAGTTGACCTAACAGCCATGTAGTCATGTATACTGTAGAGTTGACCTGACAGCCATGTAGTCATGTATACTGTAGAGTTGACCTGACAGCCATGTAGTCATGTATACTGTAGAGTTGACCTGACAGCCACGTGGTCATGAAAAGCTGATAGTCTTGCAACCAAAAGGTCAAATATTTTTTTGGAACTTGCTTGTCTGGCAACGATGTGGACATGTAAAATCTGGAGATGTTAAACTAGTAATGATGTTAGTCATGTATACTCTGGTGATGTTAACCTAGTAACGATGTTAGTCATGTATACTCTGGAGAGGTTAACCCAGTATCAATGTTGCCATGTATAATCTGGAGATGTTAACCTAGTAACGATGTAGTCATGTATACTGCAAAACTGCATGTCTGAAAACTGCATTGTTCTGTACACAACGTTGGTTTGTCTGGCAACCACAAAGTTCTTAATATTGTGGAACTGCTTGTCTGATTGATAAAAATTGTGGGTTGTACTATGGGGGATCTAGTAATAATTTGGTGAAGGGGCAGCAGTTAGAATAAAGATGTATCTCTAGTAGTGGAGATCAGTAAGGCCCGGCCCCCAAGAAACATACAAGAGTAAACTTATAGTGGCTTATTACTGAAATTGTCAGCCTAGAGGTTGATCATAGATCTCCTACATAGGAAGAATGGATACTCCTTTAACTAATTTGCTTATTTATTAACCCCTTAACAACCCCCATATACATTCACACCAATAACAATAATTACTTTACCACACTATCTCACGTTAAAAGCCTTGGTCCACATAGACAGGATACAAGGTTTACAATAGCACAAGCTAGAGTAAAGTTTACTAGTGAAGGACTTGAAGCTTGAGGCAGCTTAGGGGTAGTGAGCTCACGTGGTACCCTAACACAACACAACACTTGGGGTACCCCAAAACACTGGCAAATACTACCCACGGTCTACAAAACCTTACACTTCCTGAGTAGGCACAATTAAATACACAGTACTTATCTTAATGGTTACAGGAACTTAAGGTAAGGGAAAGAAGTAAGAGGAAAGGAAGAGGAGTGCAGAGCAACTCAGGAAAGGTCTTGACCCCACGAACACCAGCCAGAGAAGGAAGACCGTCTCCGGTCTCCTTCCTCAGCTGACTCGCTGTCAGCAGACTACTCAACTAATCGTACAGCAGCCCTATATCCAAGTTTACTCAGATCTACTTTACTAATACTTTCTAATCATTTGTAAACATAGTTGATGCCTATTTTATTACTTAATAATCAACCCCAAGCTCAGTCTTTAAATGCTCTTTGAAAAACAAGAATTGTCTTACGTCTGGCACTGAAGATACAAACACAGACACCTCGTCATGCGTCTCACTAATATAAAGTAGTTTATTTAGCTCAATTTGACCTCTGGTTTCCAATTGAGGAACCCAGGGTCGCAACACTGGTAAACCAAGAGGTCAGGTATACTGTGATGTTGGTTTACCTGGCAAACACTTGTTCATATAACCTGTAGAAGCCCTCGTCTGGCAGTCACATTCTCAGGTATACTGTGGAGATGTCAGTCTAACAACCTGCGAACATAACCAGACCTTATAACCTGTTCCTATAACATAACTAATAACTAGAAGTTATAACCAGCAATAATCATCTGCAAAAATAACTCGTAAAATTCTTGCTGGTTTTGCCTTCGGCAATATTTTGCTATATCAGCCTGCAGAAATTGCTGATCATAATTACTTCAATAACAGCCTTTAATGATAACTTGTAGTAATAACATTGCGAAATAATCTTTCTCAAGAGAAATATCTGTTAATGCAACCCGATTTTATTTGTTACTGAATAACAAATAGTAATATTTTCAATGTGAGATATTATGAGAACAAATTGTATTTTGGCACCATATTGCATCATGTTGCACCATGCATGATGCAGCTCCTTGTATCTGTTTTAAAACTTTTTACGTGAATTTGTGATTTATATTAAAACCTTGAATAAAGTAAAATAACCAATCTCAATTATCAACCATAACAAACTACAGTATTATACTGTTGTAATAACCGCTTGTAGTGATCTCAAGTAATCTGTACAGGATAACAGCAATAACATGCAGTAATAACCTGAAGTAATAACATTTTGCAAAAGTTTGCTATAAATACTCGTCATAATAACCTTCAGTAACAACACATCATGACCTACAATAACAAAATGACGTAATAGCGAGCAGAAATAACACGAATATTGCCAGGTAATATCCAGTACAAATTAACAAAACAAAAACATGCTGTAACACCCTATATAACTAGCTCCTCGTAATTCCTCCGCCTCATTAGCCCATCTTAACTAGCCTAATAATCTTTTCGTATTAGCCTGATGTAATAACCAACCACAACAATTAGTTTGTGTAAATGATCAGACATAACACTATCTGATCATTTAATAACACAGATTTATTTAACACAGACGTTAAACTATCCCGCGAAAAAAGGGAGCCGGTCGGCCGAGCGGACAGCACGCTGGACTTGTGATCCTGTGGTCCTGGGTTCGATCCCAGGCGCCGGCGAGAAACAATGGGCAGAGTTTCTTTCACCCTATGCCCCTGTTACCTAGCAGTAAATAGGTACCTGGGAGTTAGTCAGCTGTCACGGGCTGCTTCCTGGGGGTGGAGGCCTGGTCAAGGACCGGGCCGCGGGGACACTAAAAAAGCCCCGAAATCAACTCAAGATAACTCAAGATAAGATCCCAAGTTGAGGCCTGTTCGACGACCGGGCCGCGGGGACGCTAAGCCCCAGAAGCACCTGAAGGTAACCTCAAGGTAAGTGACCTGTTATAATAACCTGCCTCAGTAATATCCTGAATGATCAACAAGCAGGAACCTTACCTTGATGTTACCTTGAGATGGTTTCGAGGCTTAGCGCCCGGTGGCCCGGTTCTCGGCCTGGCTTTCTCATGCTGAACTGGTCAACCAGGTTGTTAAACTCAACTGCTCGCAGCCTGACGCATGTGTCACAGCCTAGTTGATCAGGTATTCTTTGGAGGTGCTTATCACGTTCTTGAACTCTGTGAGGGGTCGGCCGGTTATGCCCATTATGTGTAGTGGATGCGTGTTGAACAGTCTCGGGCCTCTGATGTTGATAGAGTTCTTTCTCAGGGTACCTAACTGTTCCTTTGCTTTTCAACAGGGGTATTCTGCACATTCTGTCATGCCTTCTGGTCTCATGTTTCTGTGTGCAGGTTTAGAACCAGCCCCCTAATATTTTCCACGTGTAAACTTTTATGTATCTCTCTCGCCTGCGCTCAAGAGAATACAGATTTAGGCATTTTAGTCGGTCCCAGTAGTTTAGATGTTTTACTGAGTGGATTCTAGCAGTAAAGGATCTCTGCACGCTCGCCAGGGCAGCAATTTCTCCAGCTTTGAAAGGGGCTGTCATTGTGCAGCAGTACTCCACTCTAAAGAGCACTAGCGTCTTGAAAAAATCATCATCGGTATAGCGTCTCTAGTGTGAAAGGTTCTTGTTATCCATCTTGTAATTTTTCTTGCAGTTGTGACGGCTATATTTTTGTGTTCTTTAAAGATAAGATCTTCCACCATGAGTACACCCAAATCCTTTACATTGCTTTTAGGTCTCCGTTATGATTTGACTGTTTTGTATGTTGCTTCCGATTCTAAATGTTATTTTTTTCCGCATCGCAGAAGCTGGAACATATCTTCGTTAAACACCATATTATTTTCTGTAGCCCATAGAACGACTTGATTTACATCTGATTGGAGGTTTGCCATGTCCCTATGTTGTCTCCTCTCATAAAAATCCTAGTGTATAAAATCTTGAAATTATGATTGCACTAAAAAGCTACGATAAAAGCCTGTTGTAATAAGAGCTCACAATAAACCCCTACAATTATACCCTGTTGTAATAATATTCTGAAGTAATAAACTATATGTTCAGTTTCTTTTTAATTAAACCCTATTATATATATTTTGCTCTTAGCAAAATATTTAATTATCATTTAATTCATATTGGAGCCAAAATTCTGAAGAGACTTTAGGTTTCATCTTTTCATGTCGGTTGCTTAGGTTTTGGCGTGTTTGGGGAATTTATATTAAACTGTTGACTTAAGTCAAAAGTAAGATAGAAATGCGTGGGGTCGACCTCAAAACCGTCGGGACCACAGCGGGTGACCCCAGAGACTGACCATGACTCTCCCTATTTAACAAAGTCCTCAACTCAGAATTTAATTGACATTCTCAGGTGACAAGCCTGAACAACCAAATAATTCACCACAATAGGCATCCGTATTAAAACACCAAAATTATACTCGACAATAATCCTCCACATAATCCCTCCAAAATAATCCATCATAATAACCCTATAATAATTAACGAGAATAATCAACCAGAAAGATCCCCAATGATAACCCTCTCTAATAATCCAACATATAACCCTTATAAAATAATCCACAACTATAATCTTCAATAATATTCCACCGATATAACCCTCCATAATTATCCAACACCATCTTCAATAATAATCAACCACATTGACCCCCCCCAAATAATCCCCCACAATAATCCTCCATAATAATCAACAAAAATAGCCCTCCAAAATAATCCACTGCAATAACCCTCCATAATTATCCAGAACAATAATCCTCCATAATAATCCACCAAAATAACCCTCCAAATAATCAACCACAATAACTCTCCAAAAAAATAGTAGTGAATAAGGAGACAGATTGAGGTAAAAAAATTTCAGAAACGGTTGGGCACTTCCATGCCGACTTGACCCTGTCGGGCCAGATCGTCCATTCCTCTTGTTTTAGGTGGTTAGGTTAGGGCACAGTCAGCGCGCTCCTGGCTGGCTGGCGGTGGTGGGGTGGTGGTCCCCCCTGGGGTCCCGGGGGGACCACCACCCATGGTGTACCTGAGGAACTGGTGCCCTATCCTAACCTGTTTTTTTGCACGATTCGTCTCGAGCTTTTAAGATGAGTCTAGGGCCTCAAGGAGGGGGTCTCTACTTATGAGAGGTACCGAGGATGAATGTTCAATAGTTGGAAACCAAAAAATGCACTGGTGAAAGGCATATAAACGTTTTTGGAGTATTTAATGGCGCTAGTATATGTGTGCGTGTGCGTGTTTTTTTTTTTTTTATGTAAATACAATATATCTGGGTTTTTTAATTCCTGCTGAGAAGTGTATCTGAAATAAAGGGTTTTGTCTTTACATTTGGTAAGGTTTCAATAATCAGGTAAAAAATAAAATGAGAAAGACTCGAGTTATATTTTTTCATCAGTTACTCCAGATTATTGTCCCCATTTTCTCTATATTCCGTTTCACAGAAAACATCTTCACGGGCGGTCCAGTCCCGTTTTCGTCTATGGGGAAACTCAGATAATTGACAGAAAAAAATATATGCAAGTTCCATTTTTATTTCCAAACACTGGATAGTTTAATTATTAAGATCGGGAGTTTGCTTATTATTCAGATCTGGAAACAACAACGTATTATTATTTCATGTTTTTTTTTTCATCCAAACATATAGAAACAAGTATTTATGTTTTAATTTTAGAGGAAAGAACATTATCAAATATTTGTTTTGTTTTGTTTTTTTTCATAGGAAAGAGCAAACATCAGAAAAGACATAATTCATTCATTCATTCAGTATTATAGATATCCCCCCACCGGTAAATTAAAAACATTATTTATTTTCATCGTTAGTTCTTTTTTATTGAACAAATAAAACCTACAATACACATAACTACAATATATATATACATGACACTGCAATACATTCATTTAATTAAGTTTTCGCATGACGCCCGAGGACAATAAAGCTGCTTCGTGCATGGTCGGCGTGAACAAGTCCATGGTCGGAGTGGGCTCTACATAGTCTGGCTCATAGAATTTTCTCTGGCCACACTCGAAGAGGTCCGAGACCTCTTCATCGAATCCCTCCACCGGCTCGAACTGTGATGTGAACATGTCAATCGTAGCCAGGCCCAACTCTTCCATGGCTAACG
This sequence comes from Procambarus clarkii, assembly GCF_020424385.1. Taxonomy (NCBI): domain Eukaryota; kingdom Metazoa; phylum Arthropoda; class Malacostraca; order Decapoda; family Cambaridae; genus Procambarus; species Procambarus clarkii. The sequence continues at coordinate 23,731 of NW_025554285.1, read as the reverse complement.
ATTGATTTTCACTAAACAGTTCGACCGCGGCGTTTAAGGTCTGCGAAGACAATATGTCCCCCGTGTTCAGCTCTTGTGTCTTAGGTGCCATAGGGGTTACGCGGCACACCGTCGCTAATTTCTGGGGGGTCTGTCGGGCATCCTCGTCTTCACTCTCGCTAATGTGGGTAACTGCCTCCCGCTGGCGGGTCGCTGGGGGAGGCGGGTTAGGGCGTCTTGTTGGAGGTACATATCCCGAGGTGGATGGTTGGGGGGAAGCCTCGCGGTTGCTCGACTTCTTATCATATGGGGTCGTCGTCGTCGTCCTCTTGCGTTGGCCTCGCGTAGATAGCCTAGCCCGACAAGGCCCCGGTGCGGGCCCCTGTGCAGGCTGTTCCCAGGTTATTTGACAATCTTGTACAGGGCGACTTGTTGGCTTTGCAATGTCCTTCATCAAAGGCGCTGTCGAAGCTTTCGTTTTTAGAGCTATCTCTCCACTCTTCGCCGCCTTCTTAGCTTTGGGCTCTGTTGTTGTTGTTGTTGTTGTTTTCGTTTTTAGAGCCATCTCTCCACTCTTCGCCACCTTCTTAGCTTTGGACTCTGTTGTTGTTGTTGTTGTTGTTGCCTTCGTTTTCAGAGCCATCTCTCCACTCTTCGCCTTCTTAGCTATGGGCTCTGTTGTTGTTGTTGTTGTTGTTGCCTTCGTTTTCAGAGCCATCTCTCCACTCTTCGCCTTCTTAGCTATGGGCTCTTTTGTTGTTGTTGTTGCCGTTATTGGGAATGGTCCTGGCCCCGCCTGGGTCGGCACCCGTGAATCCATAGAGTCAACAACAAGGCGGGCCGCGGGGCGGGGCTCTGGCACCGGCCGCGTCTCAGGCGGGGGCATGGGCACCGTCGGCTTGGGGTGCATAGTGGCCACAACGACATCTGGCACTGGCCCTGGCATCTCCGTAGTCTCAGGCGAGGTCGTAGGCGAGGTCGTAGGCGAAGTTGATGAAGTTTTGGGGGCTTGACACATCGGCAGAACATTGGCACCACCACTACTCTTCAATATATCCGCTACATCATGGGGCGTCACCCCAGCTGGCAGGATGAGAGCAGTCCCAAAGTTGAAATTGATCCCACCAGTCACCTCAATTTTTGAGCAACCGTTCAACAATTCTGCAAAAAAAAAAAAAAAAAAAAAAAAAAAAAAACATTAATAAAATTTTATATTCACAAACAAGAAACATAAAACACACACACACACACACACACACACACACACACACACACACACACACACACACACACACACACACACACACACACACACACACACACACACACGTTCTCACCTATATCAGAGTTATGTTAAAAAAAAAAAAAAAAAAAAAAAAAAATAAAAAAAAAATAATAAAAAATAAAAAAAAATAATAATAATAAAAAAAAAAAAACTCACCACGGGCAAATTCCATTTTCAAAAAACTTCGCTTGTGGGCTTCTAATGATGACCAGAACCAAGGGCGTTCGTCGGTGGACAAGTTAAGTCAATGGGCCTCAATGGGCCTTAGGAGTGGGCTTATATATACCCCTAAAACCTCTACCCCCTCCCTCACCCCCCCCCCCCCCGCCACACCCCACCCCCTCAGGCAAGCTAGGTCACCTGCTCACACAGGTTATAGCACGCATCCTGGGAATCATCTCCCAGGCAAAATGTTGTTTGACAGAGTGGCATATTCAGGTTATCATACGTAAATTTCACAACCAAAGCATCATTTTTGCTGTGTTGTTCATATTTAAAATCCTGCGCAAATTTCCGAAGCGCTTTTCCCACCCCTAGATGGGATAAATAGTAGGTGAAGTATAATGCATAGTTCCCGCAGAAATAAGTTTCCAACTGCTGTATTCTGTCATTGAATATGTGCAAATCATATTTTTCAAAGCTATTCAATATAACCTTAAAATATTTCGAATACGTTTCAATTCTCGGGTTTCCAAAACTATCAAGAATGACAATTTCTGTCTTAGTCATTGCTTTGGCTATACAAAATGTAACCCAATGACCCATTGTATCTGCAGATTCTGCATCTAGTGTATTAATTATAAATACCACAGGATGGTTATAGATCTTTTTCAAAATTTTTCTTGCATCATTGGCGAGATAACATCCCAGATATTGCACCTCCCGACCCAACACCCCATTCAGCGCTTCGTTAATTTCAAGACAATTCATAGCTTTTTACGCTCTCGTATCACAAACTATTCTACGTTCCGCATTAATTTTCAGGATGCCAGTGGTGCCGCCATAAAGCAAAATGACTTTATTTCCCACCACAGGCATTTTAAATTCTAGACTAATTCTCAGGTTACCAGACACTTCCAGGGGCATTGCGTCCTTTATAGTTTCGGGCTGTAAATTGAAAGCCAGTATAGTGCCACCGTTAACAAATGCGTCATAGGATAGCGTGTGGGCATTATCGAAACCTAAAGCTTGTAGCGTCGTATAATATAATTTTGCGCAGTTGTGTGGAAAAGCGCAAGCAATATTAAATAAAGTAGTGCTATTCAGAGTTATAAATACACTCGTGAGCTGACAATTCTCAAAATATAATGGGTTCTGGGTATAGCCTCCTGACATTGCCTCCATATCTACGATAATCATGTATAAACGCTCGGGAACTACAGTTCCCCAGGGCTGATCCATTGTAATTGTCCGCTGTCCTGTGCCCAGTATATGAGTCTTTAATAGGGTTTTGTTAAACGTATATGTTATCGGGGTGTTATTTTGTATCAATGCCTTATTAATGGCCGTTAAGCCGGCCGGGTATGGCATTATGCGATCTATCCACAACCTCGCCATCTTAATATGGTATTTAAAGTTTGCATTATCCCTTTCGCTATGAATAATCCATTTATCCGGGTTCAGTTCTAGGCGAATGCGCACATCCACATTATCCAGAACGTATTCGCTAATTGTAGTAACATCCGCCAATAATTTAAAGCATGTGTGCACACCCATAGTTTTCATCTCAGTCATTTGCTGCTCCCTTTCCTCAGTCATTGCAGCAAAATAGTCGTTGGAAAATCTGCTGGGGTCATTACCTTTAAAGAAATGCGCTAGTTTCCGATATCTCTCAGCTTCGCACCCCGAAATAGTAGTCAGCAGCTTTATATAACTCCAGTATGAGAATAGAGAGTTAGTTTCGACCACAGTCTCATTGAAATACACTACTATAGATTTGAATAAAGTCTGTGATAGACCATTACTAATTGTTACATTTTCTGTATCCCCTATCGCACTAGCTCCATCTTCGCCCGTTACTGCTAGCGATAGTTCCAAAGCCAATGACGACATATCTAGAAAGTGGCCATTCACGCCTTTAATGTTAAATTCAAGATACGCATCTCTAAATTTATTGCCCCCAGTATTTACTGGCAAAACATCAATAGTTTGACGCGAGGCTATAGTGGCCTCTACCATCCTAGCGGAGAACGGCTTGGGAAAGGCGTCAGTTATCGCAGCGGCATAATTCCCCAGTGGTACTTGCAGCCCCGCCATGCTATCTTGTCAATAGTTGTTTCGAGAGTGATTCAATTTTTAAGCAAACACGTCATTATATTTCCCTCCGTCGATTTTCCTGAACAAATTTCTTGTTTTGCTTTGTTTTTGTTTTTTGTTTTTTGTCTTAATCCTTCTGTTCCTTTTTTTTTTTTTCTTAACGACCCGCCCACCCGCAATTTGCTTCCCAACATGTTTTAATGTTTCTAGGCCTCTGTGTTTGAGCGACTGTTTCAATGTGCGTTCGCCACTGTTTATGTCTTGCACGACATCCTGGCCCATACTCAATGCAGCAGGGGCCAAGGTTCTCATCAAGAATGGTGCCGCTCGCTTCGCCAGTCCAGTTATGAAACTAAAAATCCCACCCCCTCGCACATGACGCCTAGTACTGTTAAAAATGCGGACGTCCCCTAAACCGCCCCCTCTCCCGGAAACGGGGGGCGTTAGGAGTATTAATAACTCCTCCACCGACGGCGGGGTAAAATCGACGCGCATTTTGCAACTAGATGCAAGGTAATGAAGATTATAGGCTTCAACGCTCAATTATATAACCCCCAAAGTCGGCCTTATATGCAAAACTGCAATCGTGCAGCCTCGCGCATCGAAATAAACAGGATTGCCTTCTTGATCGGTCATTGTAATGCTCACACTGTCGACAATTGAAGTGTTCAGAGGTTTATATAACTTCTTATTACCACCGTCACTCCCATTTAAAGAGACAACGTCCAGTATATTGACTAACTGATCACCATAACTCGTAGGCATAATTTTGTCGCAATAAATACACAAATTATCCATCATTCCTCTCGGCTGTGGTGGGTAGACACATAAATCAGTTTCCTTGCCTGTCTCATATTTTATACCCCTGATTAAATATATGACATAATCCTCACCTGTCTCGGTGCCTATTACCTTCCCGATCGCACGCCCGAACGATAGCGAAATTCGGCAAACCATATTATATACCTCTTCACCTGGTCTTTGGAACTGCGACATTATGGCGTCGCTGTATACGGCACTAAATTTATTGCGATTATAGCTTGAATCGTATTTTATATACGTTGTTCCATATTTTGGATACAGCTTTTTATAAGCTTTATCTATAAAACTCAATTCCTTGCTTGACAATATATTGGCTATTTCATTGTTAATTGCATTATTAATTTCCTTTATGCTTCCTGCCAAAATGTTGTTTTTCAGTAAAAACTTCGAATAGGTGTGTTTAAAGCCCGTCATTTGTACATTGGTGCATATTAAACCAACCCTCACATAACTCTCTAGATCGTCTTTCATAATCACGTAATGAGATGTGGGGAGCAATAATTTCTGTAAACACATTTCATAGGCGCGCTTGGGATTCAAATTTAATTCCTTATACAAGCGATTTGAAAAAGAGCTGGGAATGTTATCAGGATACAGATCTGCATTGGCAACGTTGGTCGCGTATATAATGTGAGTGTCCATTCTGGCATCAGTACCGGGTCACAGGTGGGCAATGAATAAATGCTCAAATCGCCGTAATTTGTTTTTAATAAGCCAACCACGAGGGGGCGACCCGATCCCCGCGACCACCGACCTTGATCCGCTTAGGAGGGAGGTCAGAGGTCGAAACAGCCACGCCCCGTCTCCTGTTAATTCCCTCATCGTTAACCTGTCTGCGAGCCGCAGTGTTTCTAAATAGATCCATAGGAATTGAAGCCACATTAAAAAATAATTTTGCAAGAGGTAGTTTAGTAGGGGCAAATAAAGCATTGTGGACCGTCATCCCATATATAATATCATTAATTATATGCAAGCCAGTCACAGGACTCATTATATTGCCATTAACGTCCCATTTAACAAGCCCGCTCTCGTCGAAATATTTTAAAAGTGCCCTTGCATATTCGTGATGTATCGCTTTTAATCTCAGATTTATCAGATGTGCTACAGTAGGATTAGATCTTTCGGGCTGGGCGTTCTCAGTTGTCTGTTGCGGGGGCGTTGGCATCGATATCTCTGGCACTGTCGGCAAAGTGGCCGGCACTCGCTCGTCCATTATTTTCCGCGGGACTAAATAATACTCTCTCATTTGGTAAATAAACGCGACAACAGATTAACGGCAATGGGAAGGAGAATAGATAGGATATTACCACCCCGTTTGCTAGTTAATATTTTTTTTTTAATTGCCGTGGAAGGTTTTTTGCAAGCTACAACACGAATTAATGAACTATATTTTTTCAGTTTTTTTAAAACCTCGCTAGGCACGGGCAATTTATTTCTTAAAAGATTTTTAAATATTTCCGATAGGCAATTTATGTGTGGCTTTTTGAATTTTTCAATTAATTTCTTTCTGCTGGAGTACTTAAGACCGGCTAATAGTCTTATCAGATCCCAGTATTTCTGAACTAAAGGCTCCTTCATAGTTTCAGTACGTCATCGGCGTCGACCCATTGGTCGAATGATTGATCATAACCCTCGTATCTGACTTTATATTGCAACTGACCGTCGACTTCTCTCTTGCTCAAAACCTTTTCAATATTGAAGGCGGCGGGCAAATGGGTGAGGGTTAGTTCCTGTCTATAAAACCCTCCGTCAATATTGCCACCGTTCAAATCTTTCAAATAGTATAAAGGGACCCTCTGGCTATTGTCCACTCGCGCGATTGTGAAGATTTCTCGCGTATTCTGCTGTTTGAAACCTTTTTTAAATTTCGAAACGCGATCAGATAAAGTAATGCGTACTGTTTCGCCAACCTTCAGCTGTGGAATGATGCCCCGCGATGTTTTGCCTGGGTTTTTATACATTAAGTTAAATAGATTGACAATCTCTCTTGGTTTTGTTAAAGCATGCGCCTCTCTGGGGGTTCTGCCCCCCAACCCTCGGTGTGGCGAGACATTATATGTTTTTACAACGTCAGGCAGCACCCCTATATATTTCAATGTGTTGTGCGAAGTCATATACTTGTAAAGCTTAGTTTTCAAAGTGCGTATGAATCTTTCGGCTATGGATGCTTTTGTTTCCTGAGAAAATACACTATACAGCACAATTTTCTTAGAGGCCAACATCTTTTTCACACGCGCGTTGTAAAATTCGCCCCCTCGATCTGAATTAATTTTCCGCACCCCGCGCGAGTGAGGTGTCTCTAGTATAGATTTTAGTGCCCTACACACAATGTTCGCGTCTTTACTAGTTAGCGGCACTACTTGAGCAAACCTGGAGTATATGTCCACACAAACGAGCAGATATTTGATGCCATTATTCATCCCTGCCAACTTCCCCATTTCTGCTAGATCAACAGACACATAAACCCGTGGTTTAGGACTCAAAACTCGTCGACGCGCGAATTTTTTAGGTTGTAAATAATGCAGCGTATATGCGTCTGAGGATTTTAAGTAATCTTTCACATCGGCCAGTGTTATGTCAGAATTAAGTAATTTAGCTGCTTTATATAATCTCTGCACGCCTCCAAATCCCCCAGTGGAAGTAGGATCATTATAAACTCGATCGAGTATTTGCTGTTTCTTGCTCACCATTGATAAACTATTTCAAATGGTTCCTCTTCGACAATATTCCCGCGCAAAGTTATGCTGGCGGGTGTGCTTGACCCCAGATCTACAAATAAATAACCATAGGGTTTGGCTATGACCTTTTTATATATTTCTAGAAATTTCTTTGAATCCTGTTTCCCAAATATTTGACGTCCCAAAGTCTCAATTTGAGAAAGATCTCTTGATTTGACTAATAAGAAATGCGAGGCGTTTAGGCTTATGTTCCTAGAATATTTTCCAGGGAAAAATATATTTTGCGTGATCAATATGGCAGAGATGTTATGATGACGCCCCCTGGTGAAAATATCAGAAACAATTTTTGAATTTGCGCTTTCAGTAAAGAGATCGTCGATTATTATCAGCATTGGGGAATTACCCATTTGCTCATCCAAAGGATCAATAATGCTCGAATGAGCAACAATTTTTCTATTAATTCGTGGATTGTTCATCAACTCGGGATATCCCCCACCACATATAATTATTCGAGCGAATGTTTCATGGTACTTGTGCACGAGTTTGTTGCATAAAAATGATTTCCCTGCATTTGAATAACCCGCTATTATCATCCGACATGGTTCCCTGAAGATGTTAAGATGGGCTTGAGATATTATCTCATCAGGTCTTTCCATGTTGGGGGCTGAGTCTCTACTGTTTAATATGCACACTGTGGAATGTTATATATATATATATATATATATATATATATATATATATATATATATATATATATATATATATATATATATATATATATATATATATATATATATATATAAAAAAAAAATACTTTTTCCTGTTTATTGAAACCCGCTATTATATATATAATATATATAATAATAATAGATAGATAGATATAGATGCAAGGGGATCAGACGACGTCAGCAAGCTTAGGGCGTGACAAAGACATTAAAAAACGTACTTTTTTTAAGGTTTTGTGACTAGGTGTTGGCAAAACATAATATATACATATTTACAAGCTTAAATCTATAGGCATAATATAATAATATTAATAATAATAAAAAATAATAATAAACATCCCTTATAACATTATAAAATAATAACAACAATAAAAACAATAATATGCACTAATGTGAGAATGCAAACAGTTTTTTTTTTTTTTTTTTTTTTTTTTAATGCAGAGGAGCGAGCATATTTCACAGCAAGTTTGGGAATAGGTTTTGGGCCAATGAATCTCTCTTGGCCCACATATTGAAAATTGGGTAATGACGCCGTCCTGCAGGGCGTATATTTTGTTCCACATTTTCCTGCGCGTCCACATCCATCTCTAAGTCACTAATGACTGCCTCCTCATCCTCTGGATCGTGTGGAATATCGGGGTGACCATAAGCGAGTGAAACAGTGGGGCTTATTACGTATCGCTTATCATCAAACGCGGATAAGCCTCTCTTGACAGTAACGCATGTGCACATTTGCCCGCCAACATTTCTAATAGTCCTAGTCACAAACCTCCGACTTGTGTTTGTTTCAAGGGCGTCTATGAAAGATGAGTGTTCTAGCCCAGCTTGCTGACGTCGTGTGATCCCCTTGCATCTGCAAATGTGCTGTTTATCCAGCGTCACTAGCGAGTACATTTTGGGCTTAAGGGCAACGAGCTGGGTTATAATTTTAGACCCTACTTCGGACTTTAAAAGACCCAGTTTGCCTTTTCGCGCGATTGAATATAGAGAATGATCTTCGGGGAAATTGCTAAAATCAATGTGGCGTATGAGCGGGGCCTTATTAAGCTCTTCAAAAGCATCTCTGCAAGTAAGCTGAATAATGTACGAGTCAGTGTCGGTGTAGAGCAGTTTTGCCTTGTCACCATATTTTGCTTTGACCGTGTCGTACCAAAAGGAATATAGCCGCCTTTTAGCTATTTGAAGAATTTGAAAGCCTAGATATGTGGGCGTATCAATAGTGAGCGAATCTTTGCGGGTCGTGCAAAGGACACGGTCCTCACTCAGCAAAGTCGCTCGTTTGAAAAACGGGCTGCGAGCGTGTTTGAGGAACTGTTTGCGAGTTGTGGTTAAATAGTATTTATTGGCATAACGCTCCAAATTCGTTAAAGATTTGCCATATATAGCGTTATTTACAAGTTTAAATGCCTTAGACTTAATTGCACAGGTCGAGTTTGTGCGCTCGCGAATATTACTATCTACGAAGGACTTGAGGTGTGCCCTCTGCTCAAATTCAAAGATAGTGTGCACGCGCGAAACTTCCACCCCTAGTCGCATTAAAAGCTGAAGGAAATCTAGACTAATTAAATAGTCGCGTTGTGCTTCGTGGGTGGCAATGAGTTTTCGATTATTGCGCGGCAGCTTGCGATTTTCCGCAACTAGGATCGACTTACTGTATTCTGACAGTTGTTCCGTCACGATGTCGGCGTGTGCTAAAATTAATGGCAGGTCGTCAGTGTATCTAGCTACGTCGGGGGAAACTTGTTTAGTGTCGCACAAAATCCAATAACCGCGCTCTTGATTGCAGTCAATATTTCTCAAACCCTGCAATAGCATTTCATCGCGTTCGGCGTCAGTTAGGCAACGGAAACCGCCAGTGGGGAGCTTTTCACTCATGCACGTAGCATAGAGTGAATTGAAGTCTAGATAGAGGATGTGGGTTCCATCCTCGCCAGACCCCGCCCCGGTGTAATGGTTCTCGGCGGTAGACAATTGCTTTACAACTGAGGTGAAGCCTCCTCTTAAATTCCTGCGAATGAGGTCATACATTCTAGGGTCTGATATTGGATCTAGCACCACCTTACTTTTGAACAGGAAGGCGTCCCACGCGAAACTAGATAAAGAGAGGTAATATGCAATATCTAATCTATAAAGATCTAACATAGTGCGTCGCCACACCGTGAAAATGTCTGCTAAAATGCCAGTATCAACTTTTAAATACAAGACGAGATATTCGCCAATATTGCGGCACTTGGCTAATTTAAATACCTCCAACGCTTGTTTGTATTCTTTTTCAGGGAGCTCTTCCTGCGTCAAGGTATTGAAAAATGCATCTCTGGGGGGGAGCCGCGGTTCATTTAATACATCCCAATTTGACACGTAATCATAACAAAAGGACTGTTTGCCAGTTAACAATAAATTATGGGCCTCAGCAGGGACCTTATCTAACATGGCGAGAGTGAACGTCGTAGGTTTGCCACTGTCGATGTGTTCCTTGGCTAATTTGGCCAACGACCCATTGAGCAAGGCTAAGCTGTCCATAAATCTAAGAAAGTCAATGTCAACTTTCATAAATTTACACCCGTCTTTGGACATAATGTCTACGTTGCGTTTGGGCACGTTTCCTAACTCGTTTAACAAAACCCCTAAATCATACGCCGCATTATGTGAAAATGCGTGCAAGTATTTGTAGCCATCTTTGCACTGGAGATTGCAGCGAGAGCATAGGGCGGCTAAGTAATTATGTTCGCTCAGTGAATGGTCGTGGTGTCTATTTTTGACGATTTTGGGCCCGAAAGGTTCGTCGCATATCTCGCACATGGTCTGACTCTTGTAACTTTCCATTTGCTCATTGGACATGTGCAGATGGTAATATGGCTGTTCTCGCGTTATTCTGGCCCACGAGGAGGATAGTTTATTAACAAAATGGGTTGCAGAATTAGGCCCGAGGTAGAAATCTTTTTCTACGATATTATAGCGACGGTCTATGATTATGTACGCATATGCAATGCCCCTGTGACGTGCTTCGATTATGCCCTGTGGCCTATCCTTTTGCAAGGCGCACTCGAAATCGTAGTAACACGTGTGGCTTGGCCCGTACGCTCGCCCGAAATGTTTAAACTCTATTTTCTTTTCAGGGGGAGGAAAATGCAACGTTTGTTTGACCTCGCAAGTTGATTCATGCTCGAGCATTTGATGGGGTGGGAGGGCGACCCAACTATTGGTTTGGTTTCCAACTATTGAACATTCATCCTCGGTACCTCTCATAAGTAGAGACCCCCTTCTTGAGGCAATAGACTCATCTTAAAGCAAGGCGACAAAAAGTAACAAAAAACAGGTTAGGATAGGGCACCAGTTCCTCAGGTACACCATGGGGGTTGTTCCCCCCGGGACCCCGGGGGGGACCACCACCCCACCACCGTCAGCCAGTCAGGAGCGCGCTGACTGTGCCCTAACCTAACCACCTAAAACAAGAGGAATGGACGATCTGGCCCGACAGGGTCAAGTCGGCATGGAAGTGCCCAACCGTTTCTGATCCATAATAATCCACCACAATAACCATCCGTAATAATCCACCACAATAACCAACTATAATAACCCCGACAACGACCATCCAAAAATTTCCACAACAATAACCCTCAAGCATAATCCCCTGCAATGACTGTCCATAATATTCCACCACAATAACCTTCCAATATAATTCTCCACAATAACTCATAATAATAATCATTATTATTATTCGTAATAATCAACCATAATAACCCCCCAAATAATCCACCACAATAATCCTCCATAATAATAAAAAATAGCCCTCAAAAATAATCCACTGCAAAAACCTCCATAATTATCCAACCACAATAACCCTACATAATAATTCACCAAAATAACCCTCCAAATAATCAACCACACTAACTCTCCAAAATAATCAGTCCCAATGACCCCACAAAATAATCAACCACAATAACCATAAATGGGAATCCACCACACTAACACTCCATAAAATTCACCACAATAACCAATCATAATAATACACCCCAAAAACCCACCATAATTATCCACACAAAAAAACACATAATAATCAACAACAATAACCCTCCATAATAATCCACTGCAATAACTCTCCCTAATAATCCACAACAATAACATACAATAATAATCCACCACAATAACGTCCCAAAACATTCCACCACAATAACCCTCCATAATAATTCACCACAATAACCGTCCATAATAATCCTCCACAATAGCCCACAATTATAATCCACCACAATAGCCCTTCATAGTATTCCACCACAATAGCCCTTCATAGTATTCCACCACAATAACTCTCCATAATAATCCACCACAATAACCATCCATAATAATCCACCACAATAACCATCCCTAATAATAATGCACCACAATAATCCACCAAAATAAGGCCCCACAATGACCCTCCGAAATAATCCACAACAATAACCCTCAAGAATAATCCCCAGCAATACCGTCTATAATAATCCACCAAAATAACCCTCCAAAATAATCCTCCCCAATAACTCTTCATAATAATGAACCACAATAACTCTCCATAATAATTCATTACAATAATACACCATAATAACTTACCACAATAATCCTCCATAATAATCCATCACAATAACCCTCCATATTAGTCCACCACAGTAACTACATAATTATCCACCACAAAAGCCTTCCATAATAATCTACTACAATAATCCTCCATAATAATCCAACACAATAACACTCCATAATAATCCACCGCAATAACCTTCAATAATAATCAACCACAATAACCCTCCATAATAATTCACCACAATAACCCACATAATAATCCAATACAATAACCCTCCATAATTATCCACCACAGTTATTCTCCATAATAATCCAGCACAATAATCCTCCAAAATAATCCACCACAATTACCCTCCATAATAATCCACATCAATTACCATTCATAATAATCGACCACACTAACCATCCGTAATAATCCACCACAATAACCAAATATAATAAGCCCCAACAATGACCCTCCTAAAATTTACACAACAATTACCCCTCAATAATAATCTCACGCAATGACCGTCCATAATATTCCACTACAATAACCTACCAAAATAATCCTCCACAATAACTCTTCATAATAATTAACCACAATAAACCCCCAAATAATCCACCACAATAATTCTTCATAATAATCAACAAAAAATAGCCCTCCAAAATAATGCACTGCAATAACCCTCCATAATTATCCCCCACAATAGCCCTTCAAAATAGTCCACCAAAATAACCCTCGAAAAAATCAACCACAATCACTCCAAATAATCTATCACGATGACCCTACAAAATAATCCCCTATAATAACCACCAATAATAATCCACCACAATAACCCTCCATAAAAATTCACCACAATAACCCATCATAATAATCCACCCTCAATAACCCACAATAATTATCCACAACCAAAACCCACAAAATAATCAACCACAATAACCCTTCATAACAATCCACAACAATAACAGACCATAATAATCCACAACAATAACAGACCATAATAATCCACCACAATAACCACCCAAAATATTCCACCACAATAACCCTCTATAATATTTCACCACAATAACCCTCCATATCAATCCTCCACAATAACCCTCCATAATAATCCACCACATTAACCCTCCAAAATAATCCTCCACAATAACCCTCTATAATAATCCACCACAATAACTTTCCATAATAATCCACCACAATAACTATCCATAATAATCCACCACAATAACCATCAATAACATTAATCAACAACAATAACCATCCATAATAATAATGCACCACAATAATCCACAATAATTAGCCCCCACAATGACCCTCCAAAATTAATCCACAACAATAACCCTCAAGAATAATCCCTAGCAAAACCGTCTATAATAATCCTCTACAATAACCCTCTATAATAATAAACCACAATAACCCTCCATAATAATTCACCACAATAATACACCATAATAATTTACCACAATAACCCTCCATAATAATCCATCACAATAACCCTCCTTTATAATCCATCACAATAACCCTTCATTATAATCCATCACAATAACACTCCATAATAATTCACAATAACATTCAATAATAATCAACCACAATTACCATCCATAATAATCCACCACTATAACCCACATAATAATCCAATACAATAACCCTCCATAATAATCCACGACAATTATTGTCTATAATAATCCAGCACAATAATCCTCCATAATAATCCACTACAATTACCCTCCATAATAATCCACAACAATAACCATCCATAATAATCCATCACACTAACCATCCATAATAATCCACCACAATAACCAACTATAATAAGCCCCAACAATGACCCCTCTAAAAATTTACACAACAATTACCCTCAATAATAATCCCTTGCAATGACTGTCCATAATATTCCACAACAATAACCTTCCAAAATAATCCTCCACAATAACTCTTCATAATAATCAACCACAAAAAAAAATAATCCACCACAATAATTCTCCATAATAATCAACAAAAAATAGCTCTACAAAATAATGCACTGCAATAACCCTCCATAATTATCCACCACAATAACCCTCCAAATAATCAACCACAATCTCTCCAAATAACCAATCACGATGACCCTATAAAATAATCCCCCATAATAACCATCAATAATAATTCATCACAATAACCCTCCATAAAAAATTCACCTCAATAACCCAGCATAATAATCCATCCCCAATAACCCACCATAATTATCCACAACCAAAACCCACAAAATAATCAACCACAATAATAATCCATCCCTCCATAATAATCCATCACAATAACCCTTCATTATAATCCATCACAATAACACTCCATAATAATCCACAACAATTCCAGACCATAATAATATACCACAATAACCACCCAAAATATTCCACCACAATAACCCTCAATAATAATCCACCACAATAACCCTCCATATCAATCCTCCTTCACAATAACCCTCCATAATAATCCACCACAATAACCCTCCAAAATAATCCTCCACAATAACCCTCCATAATAATCCACCACAATACCTTTCCATAATAATCCACAATAATAACATACCATAATAATCCACCACAATAACCATACATAATAATTCACCACAATAACTTTCCATAATAATCCACCACATTAACCTCCAAAATATTCCATAACAATAACCTTCCATAATAATCCACCACAATAACCATACATAATAATTCACCACAATAACTTTCCATAATAATCCACCACAATAACCTCTAAAATATTCCATAACAATAACCTTCCATAATAATCCACCACAATAACCATCCATAATAATCCACCACAATAACAATCCATAATAAAACACCACAGTAACCCACCATAATAAGCCCCCACAATGACCCTCCAAAATAATCCACAACAATAACCCTCAAGAATAATTCCCCGCAATGACCGTCTATAATAATCCACCAAAATAGTCCTCCAAAATAATCCTCCCCAATAACCCTCCATTATAATGAACCTCAATAACCCTCCATAATAATCCACCACAATAACTCATCATAATAATTTACCACAATAACCCTCCATAGTAATCCACCACAATAACCCTCAATTATACTCCATCACAATAACCCTCCATAATAATCCGTCATAATAACCCTCAATAAAATTCCACCTCAATAAGCCTCCATAATAATCCATAATAAATAATTAATATGGGGTATTATTTAAACCCCAAGTAATATCTTTTTTCTTCTTAGTCGCTCCTAATTGTTACAGAAGCCAAACCTCTGAGGTGATTTTATGTTTCATCTGTTGTTCAGGACTTTATTCAACATGTTCGTTTTCTGAGTCTATTATGTCTTTTGAGAATTTATATTAAAATGTTGACTTAAGGTAAATGGAAGATTTGCGTACATAGGGGCGACCTGAGGACCGTCGTGACCCCAGCGGGTGACCCTACACACTGACCATGACTCTTCCTGATTAGTCAAAACTCACAAAGTATTATATAGCAGCCCGACCTCCTAAGGTTTCCCAACATCAAGAAATAGCGTTTTAAAGTCCCATTATCCTAACCTACAAGAGGACCCAAAACAGAAAACGGGAGAGAAGGAAAATTTCGCACGCCGCTTCCATTTTCCAGTACTATATTTTTTGGCCTTAGGTAGAGTATACGTGAAAATACGACGTTCTATTTGAAGGACGGGTTGTATATAGACCTTCACTTCAACACTATGTGACACTAAGAACCTTTATCTGAAGGAAGTGATAACCATTAAGGAGTGAAAACTGACCTTACTTATGAGAAAAGTCTTAATACAAGACTCCTGTTATTTTAAGAAGGAAAACGTTGACTCCTGTCAAGACTGTTATGACCTCTGGGTCATCAGAGGTCACCACTGTGTTTACATATGTTGGCATTAATCAACTGTTTCACTAGATATCACGTGATCATGTATACTTTGTAGCTCGCTTACCACGTAGTCATGTATAGTTTAGAGCTGACCTGACAGCCAAGTTTTCATGTATACTGTAGAGCTGACTTGACAGCCACGTGTTTATGTATACTGTAGAGCTGACCTGACAACCACGTGTTCATGTATACTGAAGAGCTGACCTGACAGCCACGTAGTCATGTATACTGTAGAGCTGACGTGACAGCCACGTGTTCATGTATACCGTAGAGCTGACCTGACAGGCACGTGTTCATGTATACCGTAGACCTGACCTGACAGCCACGAGGTCATGTATACTGCGGCTTTTATTTTTTGCAGGGATATTCCTTCGCGGGCCTTAAGCCTCTGGCAAGCCCATTAAATGTTGTTTGCTTATGTTATACTTAGGTGGAGTATGAGTATTTGTGACTCGTATTGTCGCTTCAGTAAGACTTTGCCCCATGTGTTTAAAAACTTTTTCTGCTCTGTTAAATCTAAGTTGAAATCCTAATGGGTTTGTAACTCTGCACTGTGTTACATAATGTTCCAGTGGTCTGTCGGACACTGTGGAGCTTACCTGACAGCCATGTACTCATGTCTACTATAGAGCTGACCTGACAGCCAGGTATTCATGTCTGCTATAGAGCTGACATGACAGCCACGTATTCATGTATACTTATCTGGGGTTGGGTGTTTTATAAACTGGATACTGATCTTAAATGATTCTTTACTTACTTGCAAACGGAGACCCCAACCACTCCCTTATAAAATAAGACCGACCACGACAGCCACACTGCTGCTGTCGTGAATCGATCTGCAATGATCACTGGAGTACATATAATAAGTTGGGAGATCACCCTGTAAATGTTGTATACTCGGAGAGGAGTTCAACGTCAAATTTCTTTGGGGTTGTGGCTCCTAACTGGCCAATTGGTCATGAGAACACACACACCCTCTCGAGCCGCCGTGACTCCCGCGCACTCTCCTTATTAAAGGATGATCCCCTAATTTCCCTTTATGATGTTACTGACCTCTGTAAATCAATTAGCAACCGTGATTCTCTCTCTGTCATTACCTAGAAAGCCTCACCAAGACAGGAGCAAAAATCAGCCATCAACAGACAAATATTTATTACATGGAAACACATACAAAGAAATATATAATATTACAGTACAGCACTCTAGGCTACTACCAACCGGTAACACTCCAATATCATATCATCTTCATCAAAATAAACTGAATAATCTGCTTCTTTATTTTCTGCACAGAACCTACTACCTCCTGTATTGCCCTGAGGGTGTTGGGGATTTTGGTACCTAAACCTCCAAAAGAGAGCTCTGGTTATTGCACCAGACTGTTACTTGCATACAGGCGAACAACGTCCCCCAACCACTGTCTGACGGAACAAACAACCGACCTCGGCAGCTACACTCCCGGTACCATCGGTCGACCAACAATGGACACTGGAGTACTTGTAATTTACCTAGGAGATCACCCTCTACGCCTCTTGATCTTGGAGAGGGGTTAAGCATCACATACTGAGGGGTGCGGCTCCAAAACTGACCTCGTTGTCTTGTGTATACTCCCCTACTCGAGCCGCTGACTTCCCACTCTCTCCTTGTTTGGAATGATCTCCTAAATCCCCCTTTCGTGAATGCCACCTTCTGCAGCCGTGACCCTCTCTTTCTCTCTCTCTCTCTCTCTATCTCCCGCTTTCTGGGAAACCTCGCCAGGACAATAACAAAAATCAGCTAACATAAACATTTAATATGCGAAGAAAACATATTCAATATATAACATATAAAATAGAACATTATCATACAACACTCTAACCTGCTACCACCTGGTAACATTCCAATATCATATCTTTCCCTGCTCAACTTCTGGCTTACCACTCACTACTCCCTCACTAAATGGGGGCTAAAATACTGGCACAACAGGATTGTAACCTCAACCCTAAAAGTATATGAAACTCAGCTCGGGATGAAACACCAGAAACATCTACATACGTATTCCCCCAACAAAAGAAGAAATCAATCTCTCACCTTTCACTGTGTCTTACATGCTAATAAGCATTCAAGCACTCCCCTTATACACTTATGTGCGTCCACCATGAACCTCTGTTCTGCTCCAAGAGGCTCACTACCAATATATATCTCTAGGTCCTCCAGTATATCAGGAAAGGCACTTCTGCAGTTCTCCCAATCTGCTGCACAAAGAAGTCCTAATCCAACATAAGTGACACTTCACCACTGCTTTTACAGAGACACGTGTAGCACCTCTATACTGCTAAACTGCTCAACTCCTCACTATGGAGTTCTGCTCTTCCTTATATTTCAGCATACACTTCTTCTCCAGCCTCAAAGTTGCTCCATGAACTTCTTCCCAACAAACCTGCAATTCCACTGCCATGCCAATAAAAATGTTTCCCAAGCAGAACATAAAGAATAAACTATATCCCAGCATTAAAGTTCGCCCTCCAGCGCTGCACCGCGTAGTCCGACTGTGGTGGGTATTCCCCAAACTAGACAGGTTAGACAGGTCCAAGCGAGGAATATGTCTTGACACGCTGCTGGGAGCTTCCTCTCATGGAGCACTGCTGGGGCCTCCGCCCCTTCAGTTTCCTCTTGATCACCATTGAGAGAAGATTTCCAATCCTCTCTTCAGCATGTCCTCTGAACTCAAACTCTATATTTTAACTCACTGTCTTCATAAAATATCTATTCTACATACACATATGTCCATAATGATCAAAGGGCACACAATCAAGCACTGAGAGCTACTTTAACCACTGATTAATAAGCTTACCACAGATTTTGAAGCTCGGGGCACTCAGTTCCGGTGCTCCCCAAGATGGCGTCTCTCTAAGACGTCCAACAAAGTTTCTTAATGTCTGCCTCACAGCTCTTCCGCTCCTGACTTGAGCTCACACAGTCGTCTGGCAGGTTTCACACAAAGACACTTGCTAATCTTCCTGCACCAGAGGAAATCACGATTTAGAGCTCCACACAGGTACGATCACCACTTGGCTTGAGATCGTCTCCAAATCTTCATTAATACCGAGAGGAAACGTGTGTTGCGCCCTAGACGCTTCTTCAGCATTTATGCACTGTAGTCGTCACTCAAACACTGCATCCAGGGGCCGTATTCCTCTATATTCCTGGGACACTGGAAATCATGTCCACCTCTTACGACTGTGGCAACTCAAGTGATGTCAAGACGTCCTGCTAGATTGTGTCATATCACCAAAGAATCGACATCACATTTTATGTCACTTCTTATCAATGCCCCTCTTCTGCTAGTATCCTGAGATTACCCACTGACGTCTATTCAATTGTTTAATATATATATCTTTCACCTGACCTCTCAATCAGGTCCAGTCGGCAGAATAACTATCAGAAAGGTAGACTCGTTCCACCAAGGCTACATGGGGTCGTAACACTCCTTAATGCTTGACGTTGAATACCTGGCTCATAAAAAATCTCCAACAAGAAATAAAATCAATTTCTCACCTTACACTGCATCTTTCATGCCAATATGCCATCAAGCATTCCCTCATACATTATCAAGGTGTCCATATGATTCTCTGTTCCAGGTCCTGAGTTCCTCCACTAAGAACATCTGTCTGGGTCCTCAAAATCAGGAAGGTACTCCTGCAGTTCTTCCAATATTTGCTGCACTAGAAGTACCATTCAAATGCATGTGAAGTTCCTCTATGCGGCTTTATAAAAGAAATGTGTAGCTTCCGTACACTCGAAGTTCAATTTTACACTTGGAGTTCAGCTCTACACTTGGAGTTCGGCTCTACACTTGGAGTTCAGCTCCACACTTGAAGATTCACCATATAATCTTCCTCAGATGCGAAGCTCCTCCACTAACTTCTCTCATACAAACCAGTAATTCCATTACCAATCCATAATAACACGGTTTCCTAATAAAATATCAATACATATTATCAGGAAAGGGCTGGGTTTTGTACAATGAAACTTGGTTATTAAAGCCAACCTGATATTAGCTTACCATCGAACAGAGACCCCAACCACTCCCTGACAGAACAAACAGCCGACCTCGACAGTCACGCTCCCGCTATCGTCGACCGATGGTAGCGGTAGCAGTGTCCAGCAATGGGCACTGGAGTGCCAGCAATTATTTGGGAGATCATTCTGGTATGCGTCTGGTTCTGGGAGAGGGTGTTCAGCGGCACCTTTTATTCAGGGGTATGGCTCACACTGCATTGTTGTCATGAGTACACACCCGCTCTCGAGCTGTTGTGACTTCCTGCACTCTCCTTACTGTGGAATGATCTCTCAATCCCCCTTAGTTAGCTATAATACACTATCATCCAAGTTACAGCCTTGTCTCTCTCTCCCCCCCTCTTTCTCTCTCAATAGCCAGGAAGCCTCACCAGGACTACAGCAAAAGCCAGCTAACAAATATAACATTTAATACATAAGAACACACAATGTACATACGGGAATAATTATGAAACAATGCAACCTCTTAGGGTGCCACCAACTGATAACACTCCAATATCGCCTAATGTCTCCAACTTATAACTATATCAGGCTGCTGCTTAAATTTCAGCCTATAACCGTCTGCTCTCTTCACTGCTTTAGGCTGCAATACATGACACATAGAAATATTCACATTTTTCGTACTCTACAAAAAATCAATCTCTCACTGCACGTTTCATGCCAAAACGCAATCAAACACTCCCTTAAACATCAAAGTCCATACGATCCGCTGTTCCATTACTCGAAGTCCCCCTACTACAATCATCAATCTGGGTCCTCAGTTCCACTCCTCAACTTGAAGTCCTGCACCACCTTGCAGTTCAACTTATACTCCTCCTCTGGTATAAAGTTCTCTCACTAACTTCTTCCAAACAAACCGTTGTAATTCTCCCACACAAACTTTGCAGTTCTCCCACACAAACCTGCATATTCATCATCATGCCATAATAAATGTTTTCCTAACAAAACAGAATTAAATGTATCCACAGAAAATAAAACTCCTCCATCCGACATCTCTTTAAACACTAAAGCCTCACCGTGATGGTCCTCCCCCATCCTGGACGAGTCCACACTGGGAATATGTCTTGACACGTCGTTGGGACCGCTGCCCTGGTCGTGACACTGGGAGCCTCCCTCCCCCCCCTCAGTCAGCACTTGACCTTCGACAAGGGAGGATGTATCACTCCTCCCAGCATGTTCTCCTCTCTCTACTTTCTTATTTTAGCTCAATTGCTCAATACATTTCTACACTGTATATACATATGTTTACTTTGATTGCTGGATACACGATCAAACACTGGTAGCTAATCTAACAAATGACTAAACAGGCTTACTGCAGGGATCTATGGCGTAGGACGCTCAATCACTGGCCCTCAACATGGTGCTCACACAGGCCATCTACAAAAATCGCTATCGGACTGCTTCACAAGGTTTCTTCTAGTCCTGACTTGAGTACACTAAGTCGCGCAACAGGCTTCACAACCGAAACGGCTTCTTAATTTCTTCCTCTTGAAGGAATACATAGAGTTCTTTCTACTGCCTGGAGGTCAACAAATTACAACCCCTCTCTGACGACTGCTGTGACTTAAGTAAAGTCACGACGTTCTGATTGCACCACGTCATGTCACCAAAGTATCGACATCTAATTTCATGTCACTTATTTAAATGCTCATCCTCTGCTCATTACTCCTCATTACATATTTTCTACTCATCCTCCTCATTACATATTTTCTACTCATCCTCCTCATTACATATTTTCTTCCTCTGACCTCTTAATCTCGGGTCTGGAAAGTAGAATAACTCTCACAAGGGTAGACTCGTTCCACTCAGGCTACATGGGGTCATAACAATATATTTACACTAAATAAATTCCCCCTTCCAATATTCCCTTTTTCACATTGGCTAAGCCGAGGTGAGTACTCCCCATTTTCAGACGAGTTCACACCGAAATCAACCACAGACGCCCCGCCCCTCAGGCGCTCACTGACCGAGTGAGTGAGGATACATCACTCTCGTTCGCACAATGTACACTCATCTCTAACTCCTTATATCTATTCACTAGCTTTATAAAATCTCTAACCTATATGAATAAACGTTTTCTATGTTTGCTGGGCACTAATTAACAATCAAACGATCAAACACTAATATACAATCTATCAACTAATTAAGCAAGCTTACCACAGAATTTAAGGATGTGATGATGCTTGCCCTTTGACACTCAACATGGCGTTATTCTGGATCATCCAACAAAATCCTTTAGGACTGTCTCTCAAAGCTTTTTTCCAGTCCTGACTTGAGCACACAAAGTCGCCTGGCAGGCTTCACACAGAAACACCTGCTTACTTTCCTCCTCTCGAAGGGCTATCTCATAATAGAGTCCACACTGGAATGACCACCCTTTAGGCTTCAGTTCGCCTCTAAAATATTCACGATCACCGAGAAATGATGTACGATGTCTCTGCAGCTTCCTCATACTTGACAACAAGTATCCTTCACTCATTTACTAAACCGGGAACTACATTCTTTCTTCTTCCCAGGAGATCAACGAGGTACCTCCATTCCTGGTAATTGTGGCAACTATTATCAGGAATGTGATACATTATGACCTCCGTCTGAGTCACGTCATATCACAAAATGTTGACATCTCATTTCATCTAACTCTTATAAGATGCCCATCCTCTGCTTGACTATTTAATCATTCACTCACGTCTCCTAATAAACTTCCTTCCCCTGACATCTTAATCTCTGGTCAGTTGTGCAAAATAACTCTCACTTGGTATTCTCACTTCACCAGGTTACCTGGGGTTCATAACATACTGTAGAGCTGACCTGACAGCCACGTATTCATGTACACTGTAGAATTGACCTGACAGCTAAGTAGTCATATATACTGTACAGCCGTCCTGACAGCCACGTATTCATGTATACTGTAGAGCTGTCCTGACAACCAAGTAGTCATGTATACTGTAGAGCTGACCTGACAGCCAAGTAGTCATGTATACTGTAGAGCTGTCCTGACAGCCAAGTATTCATGTATACTGTAGAGCTGACCTGGCAGCCACTTCGTCATGAAAAGTTGCTAGTCTTGCAACCAAAAGGTCATATATTTTGTGAAATTGGCTTGTCTGGCAATGAGGTGGTCATGTATATTCTGGAGATCTTAATCTAGTAACGATGTTGTCACATATACCGCAAAGCTACTTGTCTGAAAACTATATTGTTTTGTACTCAGCGAAGCTGGTATGTCTGCCACCACGAAGTACTCAATGTTGTTGAACTGCTTGTCTGGTAAACCAAGAGGTCAGGTACACTGTGATGTTGTTTTACCTGGCAATCACATGATCATGTAACCTGTAGAAGCCCTCGTCTGGCAGTCACATTCTCAGGTATACTGTGTTGTCAGTCTATCAACCTGTGTCTGAAATTTCCGACACCCTAAGTACTAACCCCTGTCACCAAAAGATAAATTCGTTGTGTCAGGAAACTAATTTTACTAACTTTATTAATTTCTAGTAAGGGAGTGCCTGGAGTTTC
>NW_025554284.1:0-12500 GCF_020424385.1 Procambarus clarkii | reverse complement strand
GGAAAATACTGGAAGGCCAGGTCTCTAATCTACACAGTAAAATAACAACGTACTGGAGTGAACGATATGGAAGAAAATGCAGAATAGAACCAGTGAAGAGCAGAGGTGCCATAGGCACAATCAGAGAACACTGTATAAACATCAGAGGTCCGCGGTTGTTCAACACCCTCGCAGCGAGCATCAAAAATATTGCCGGAACAACCGTGGACATCTTCAAGAGGAAACTAGATTGTTTCGTTCAAGGAGTGCCTGACCAACCGGGCTGTGGTGGGTATGTGGGCCTGCGCGCCGCTCCAAGCAACAGCCTGGTGGACCAAACTCTCACAAGTCAAGCCTGGCCTCGGGCCGGGCTTGGGGAGTAGAAGAACTCCCAGAACCCCATCAATCAGGTATCAAGCAGACGGATTAAATAGCAACGGCGTTGGAGATATCCGACGACAGGCAATATAATTCCTAAATGGTTCTCCAGATGTGTATGCAAGTACCTGTAATGAAAGCTGGACATCTTCACTTTAACCTCAAGAGATCTTAATGTTATCTGACCTCCACTGTGGTAGAGCACACAGCCCAGTCCACACTCCTCCTCTTTACGTACCGCAAAACAAAAATAAATAACTATAATAACAAACATGTCCCTACAATTGCACCAGAGGTTGTACTCCTATATATATATATATATATATATATATATATATATATATATATATATATTATATATATATATATATATATATATATATTATATATATATATATATGCAATTGACGATCACGAAACACTGATCATTTGTATGCGAAAAATCCACAGAGTCAACACCAGACCGGTGTTGACAAAGGCCCAGATCGGCCGAAACGTTCATCTCTCTTTTCCATTTCTCTGTGGATTTTCCGCGTTATATATATATATATATATATATATATATATATATATATATATATATATATATATATATATATATATATATATATATATATATATATATATATACTCACCTAGTTGTGTTTGCGGGGGTTGAGCTCTGGCTCTTTGGTATATGTGTGTGTGTGTGTGTGTGTGTGTGTGTGTGTGTGTGTATTCACCTAGTTGTGCTTGCGGGGGTTGAGCGCTGCTCTTTCAGCCCGCCTCTCAACTTTCAATCAACTGTTACTAATTTTTTTTTTACACACACACACACACACACACACACACACACACACACACACACACACACACACACACCACACACACACACAACACACACACACACACACACACAAACACACAAACACACAAACACACAAACACACACACACAAACACACCAGGAAACGTCCCGTAAAAGCTGTCTAACTCTAAGGTACCTATTTACTGCTAGGTAACAGGCGTATCAGGGGGTGAAAGAAACTCTGCCCCATTTGTTTCTGCCATCACCGAAGATCGAACCTGTACCCGAGGATTACTAGAGCAGAGCGCTGTCCACTCAGCTATCAGGCCCCCCCAAGGAAGTACTTAAGGAATTTCGTGTCTTACTCCTTCCTTCGTGGTCGAACTGGAAGGGAACTAGCGCCAAGCGATAACGACTATATAGCCCTTGGAAGGGGTCAGAATAAGGGTTAGTGATGGGAAGGGGGGGAATTAATGGTACCCAACCCCTTGGATGGTCGGGGATTGAACGCCGACCTGCATGAAGCTCTACCGTAGCTCTACCGTCCAGTCCAAGTGGTTGGGCTGGAGAGGCCAACCAGAGCAGCTTCAGCATCGTTAACGACCCTATTGTAAGCTTGTCCCCCCCTCCCCCCCATCCCCTAGACCTCTGAGCACCACCTAGAGAAATTTGTAACAAATTCCCTCCCTCACCCTAATCATCCCCTAGACCTTCCCCCCCCCCCCCCCCCCCCCCCCGTCACCTCCCGTTACCAAACAATGCCTCTGATAACGACACCGGCAGTAGTTCTCACTATAGCGGCCATAACCGTTAACAACGAGGTGAATACTGTTATCCCAATTTCCGTTTATATATATCTCTCCAGCTGTACAGTTTTCCCATTCATAAATAACACTGCAATTCTTACTAATTATTTTTAACATACGCCCGTGACAAACATTGTTATTATAGATCAGACTAGCAGCCCAGCCAATTATATGTAAATTCGCACTGTTCACGGCCCTAATTAATCATAATGCCATTTCAAATTGCTGGCAAGCCAGGCTAATGCTGAAATTAAACTTTTAATTCGTCGGTAATGTAAAATATTTTGACCCGGGCCGGATCAGGGCGCTGGAGAGAGCCAGAGGTGGGTGGGTCAACCCACACCGACCCGCCGATCCGGGTAGTGAACCCGGACCATGGGTCATTCCAAACCTATTTCCACCTCACGACATAAAAAAACTCAAAAGCACCCCTACATCCCTTATAAACAAACCATACACCCCATAACCCCACCCCTACACCCCTAAATCCCATCCCTACACCCCATAACTTTTTATTCTAGCATTGTTGAGGCAGTTGATAGTGGTAAGGATTGCGATGTTGTATACCTTGACTTTAGCAAAGCTTTTGATACAGTGCCACATGAAAGACTGATTAAAAAAATAGAGTCTCATGGTATTGGGGTGCTATATTAAGCTGGATTAGGGCATGGCTATACCAAAGGAAACAGAGAGTTAGTATAAATGGAATCAAGTCAGAGTGGGAAAATGTTGTAAGTGGAGTGCCTCAAGGCTCTGTCCTGGGACCTCTGTTGTTTATAATATATATAAATGATTTAGATTCAGGTTTGAGTAGCAACATTTGCAAATTTGCCGATGATACGAAAATCGGTAGGGAAATTAATTCGGAGGAGGACTCACTATCACTTCAAGTTGATCTAGATAGGGTTTTGAAATGGTCAAAGGATTGGCAGATGCAGTTTAATGCTGATAAATGTAAAGTTCTGAGGTTAGGTAATGATGATAGAGTTACAAGATACGAGCTAGATGGTGTTGTGATTGCGAAGTCGGATTGCGAAAGGGATCTGGGAGTTATGATTAGTAAGAATTTAAAACAAAAGGATCAATGCATAAATGTTCGTAATAAGGCAAATCGGACACTTGGATTTATTAATCGCAGCGTTAGTAACAAGACACCTGGTGTGGTTCTCAAGCTATATCTTGCTCTAGTTAGGCCCCATTTAGATTATGCAGTTCAGTTTTGGTCGCCATATTATAGAATGGATATAAATTCACTTGAACGTGTCCAGCGTAGGATGACTAAGTTAATTCCCCAAATTAGAAATCTTTCATATGAAGAAAGATTAACAAAGCTTAAGTTGCATCACTGGAAAGGCGAAGAGTTAGGGGTGACATGATAGAGGTTTACAAGTGGATGAATGGACATAACCGGGGGGATATTAATAGGGTATTAAAAGTATCAACACAGGACAGAACACGAAACAATGGATATAAATTGGATAAGTTTAGATTTAGGAAAGACTTGGGTAAATACTGGTTCAGTAACAGGGTTGTTGATTTGTGGAACCAATTGCCGCGTAACATTGTGGAGGTGGGGTCCCTCGATTGTTTCAAGCACGGGTTGGACAAGTATATGAGTGGGATTGGGTGGTTATAGAATAGGAGCTGCCTCGTATGGGCCAATAGGCCTTCTGCAGTTACCTTTGTTCTTATGTTCTTATGTTCTTATAACCCCACCCCTACACCCCATAACCCCACCCTACACCCATAACCCCACCCTACACCCCATAACCCCACCCCTACCACCCATAAATCCCAACCCTACACCCCATAACCCCCCACCCTACACCCCATAAACCCCACCCTACACCCCATAAACCCCCCCTACACCCCATAAACCCCACCCTACACCCCCATAAACCCACCCTACACCCCATAAACCCCACCCTACACCCCACAAAACCCCACCCCACAAACCCCACCCTACACCCCACAAACCCCACCCTACACCCCATAAACCACACCCCTACACCCCATAACCCCCCCTACACCCCATAACCCCACTTTACACCCCATAACCCCATAACCCCCCCTACACCCTGCCCCATATACGACACCCGTGTAACAACAAACCAACAACACTGATCGCAATATGACTCAAAAGCCACCTGGTCGAGCGTCACCTGTGTAAAATCAACTTTTGTTTGGAAAATCATATTTACAAAATCCGTACATTGTAACATGACTTAATAAGCGGCGTGAACGACCCGGTGATCCTAACAAGCTGATCCTTGAGTGATCCACCAGCTGCCTGAGTCTTGGGTGATCCACCAGCTGCCTGAGTCTTGAGTGATCCACCAGCTGCCTGAGTCTTGGGTGATCCACCAGCTGCCTAAGTCTTGGGTGATCCACCAGTTGCCTGAGGCTTGGGAGATCCACTAGCTGCCTGAGTCTTGGGTGATCCACCAGCTGCCTGAGTCTTGGGTGATCCACCAGCTGCCTGAGTCTTGGGTGATCCACCAGCTGCCTGAGTCTTGGGTGATCCACCAGCTGCCTGAGTCTGGGTGATCCACCAGTGCTGAGTCTTGAGGATCCACCAGCTGCCTGAGTCTTGGGTGATCCACTAGCTGCCTGAGTCTTGGGTGATCCACCAGCTGCCTGAGTCTTGGGTGATCCACCAGCTGCCTGAGTCTTGGGTGATCCACCAGCTGCCTGAGTCTTGAGTGATCCACCAGCTGCCTGAGTCTTGGGTGATCCACCAGCTGCCTGAGTCTTGGGTGATCCACCAGCTGCCTGATCCTTGAGTGATCCACCAGCTGCCTGAGTCTTGGGTGATCCACCAGCTGCCTGAGTCTTGAGTGATCCACCAGCTGCCTGAGTCTTGGGTGATCCACCAGCTGCCTGAGTCTTGGGTGATCCACCAGTTGCCTGAGGCTTGGGAGATCCACCAGCTGCCTGATCCTTGAGTGATCCACCAGCTGCCTGAGTCTTGGGTGATCCACCAGCTGCCTGAGTCTTGGGTGATCCACCAGTTACCTGATCCTTGAGTGATCCACCAGCTGCCTGATCCTTCAGTGATCCACCAACAGTCTGGCTCTTTTCTCGCCTCAAGAGTCAAACATCAAAGCAATATCACCATTAAACAAGTGCCTTTGGAAGCAGTACAGATAACAAAGACACCATTAAACAAGTGCCTTTGGAAGCAGTACAGATAACAAAGAGTAACAAGAAGCAGTGAGGTGATTCAGTAAACAGCCCCGATGAATCACTATGGAAGGTGATGAGATGAGTAACAGCAGGAGTATTCACTCATCACCTGCAGCGACTCACCAATGTAAGTCATCGTGTTATACACATTTAGTTTATTACATCAGAAAATAAGAATCTATGAAGCGTCAAAAGGCCTATTGGCCCATGCGAGGCAGCTCCTATTGGTCCATGCGAGGCAGCTCCTATTGGTCCATGCGAGGCAGCTCCTATTGGTCCATGCATGGCAGCTCCTATTGGTCCATGCGAGGCAGCTCCTATTGGTCCATGCATGGCAGCTCCTATTGGTCCATGCGAGGCAGCTCCTATTGGTCCATGCGAGGCAGCTCCTATTGGTCCATGCGAGGCAGCTCCTATTGGTCCATGCATGGCAGCTCCTATTGGTCCATGCGAGGCAGCTCCTATTGGTCCATGCGAGGCAGCTCCTATTGGTCCATGCGAGGTAGCTCCTATTGGTCCATGCGCGGCAGCTCCTATTGGTCCATGCGAGGCAGCTCCTATTGGTCCATGCGAGGCAGCTCCTATTGGTCCATGCGAGGCAGCTGCTATTGGTCCATGCGAGGCAGCTTCTCAATATATCTCCCGCCTTTTTTGTCTCATCGGTAAATTTGCTAATGTAGGTCTTCACTCGTATATCTAAATCGTTAATTTATATGGTAAACAACACAGGTTCAAAGACAGAGCTGTCAGCCAATCACAGTGATTTCACGTTTTGATTTTGTATTGTTTACACTTGACGACCCTACGTCGAGTCCCTCATCTAGTGCCCTGTTGAGGGAGACACAGAGGTGAAAAGAAAGGAGAAAGAAAAGGATAAAAGAGAAAAAAGGAGAAAAGAGGGAGACACAACTAGAAAACGCGAAATCAAAGAAAATTTAAGAAATATTTCGGTTCAGTAACAGGGTTGTTGATTTGTGGAACCAATTGCCGCGTAACGTGGTGGAGGTGGGGTCCCTCGATTGTTTCAAGCGTGGGTTGGACATGTATATGAGTGGGATTGGGTGATTATAGATAGGAGCTGCCTCGTATGGGCCAATAGGCCTTCTGCAGTTACCTTTGTTCTCATGTTCTTATATTTAAAATTCACAGGGAAATGATCTCATGTGAAGAAAAAGAGATAAAATGTTTAATGACCAAACCATACATGAGAAATTGAGAAGACGACGACGTTTTGGTCCGTCCTGGATCATTCTCCCGTCGTATGATGCAGGCGATGAGTCACAATAACGTGGCTGAAGTATGATGACCAGACCACACACTAGAAGGCGAAGGGACGACGACGTTTCGGTCCGTCCTGGACCATTCTCAAATCGATGATCGACTTGAGAATAGTTCAGGACGGACCGAAACGTCGTCGTCCCTTCATCTTCTGGTGTGTCGTCTGGTCATCGTATCATCAGCCACGTTATTGTGACTCATCGTGAGGAAGGACTAGCACTAGAAAAAGTGATGGCATGGATGAGATAGACAGATGAGCTAGAATAGACAGGTGAGCTAGAATAGACAGGTGAGCCAGAATAGACATGTAAGCCAGAATAGACAGATGAGCCAGAATAGACATATGAGCCAGAATAGACATATGAGCCAGAATAGACAGATGAGCCAGAATAGACAGGTGAACCAGAATAGACAGACGAGCCAGAATAGACAGGTGAACCAGAATAGACAGACGAGCCAGCATAGAAAGGTGAGCCAAAATAGACAGATGAGCTAGAATAAATAGATGAGCCACAATAGACAGATAAGCCATAGATATGCGATAACTTACTTCACCACATCATTACTATGAAATGAAATGAACTATAGAAGGCAACACTGGCGGCCAATCCCATCCAAAATTTAAAATATAATAAGATAGATATGTAGATAAGGAGCCATCGTATTAGACCACCCAGGGCTACCGAGCCGGGGTCCAAGAGCTACAGCTCACACTACAAGTACATATTTTGGAGTGTACACACACACACACACACACTCTAGACCACCACCAGCAAATATAAAGTGATTGAAATGGAAAGAGGCGTCAGGAGACTAAAAGAACAGAACACAATGAAGGGAAACTCCCTCCTGACTAGAGAGAGACCTCGGTTATCTTGAGATGATTTCGGGGCTTTAGTGTCCCCGCGGCCCGGTCCTCGACCAGGCCTCCACCCCCAGGAAGCAGCCCGTGACAGCTGACTAACACCCAGGTACCTATTTTACTGCTAGGTAACAGGGGCATAGGGTGAATGAAACTCTGCCCATTGTTTCTCGCCGGCGCCAGGGATCGAACCCGGGACCACAGGATCACAAGTCCAGTGTGCTGTCCGCTCGGCCGACCTGGGAGTAGACCTAACACCAAACCTAACTCCGGAGGTACATATAAACAAAATAACATCAGGAGCAGAGGCTTAGGTGAAAACTCCCCATCTAATGAATCACATTACTCAAAAAAGTTAAAAAATTTGCAAAAATGCTTGTCCCAGAATTGCGAGGGATGAAGAGACTGAATGAACTAAACCTGTCGACGCTATATAAGACGAGAGTGGGAGGGGGACATGATAGAGACGTGTAAAATACTTACGGGGATTGACAGAGTGGAAAAAGAGGAAAGGTTCACAACACTTCCACACCCTCTTGTACCGATAGTACAAGAGGGTGTGGATGGAAACTTGAGACTCAGGTGAGGTGTAGATATAAGGTTTTCTTTTAACGTAAGAGTATTGAGAAATGGAACGAATTAAATGAGCAGGTTTAACACACACACACACACACACTCACACACTCACACACACACACACTCACACACACTCACACACACACACACACACACACACACACACACACACACACACACACACACACACACACACACACACACACACACACACACACACACAATACACAACACATCACACATATAGGTGAGTACATACACACACCCACACACACACACACACACACCCACACCCACACTCACACACCCACACACACACCCACACACACCCACACACACCCACACACCCACACACACACACACAGTAACAGATGGAGCCGCTTTATCTCTCCCGCTCGTTAAGATCCAGGGGGGGGGGAACATTAAGCTTAATCAACACTTAATCTGAGACCCAAGCTGGAGTACCAGCTCCCCGTTCACGTTGGCGAGTACTCTCGTTATCTTCCATAGGTGCACCTTCACCACTATTGCTTCGTTATCACTTTATATTCTTACTGGTGTTATTACTCTCTCTCTCTCTCTCTCTCTCTCTCTCTCTCTCTCTCTCTCTCTCTCTCTCTCTCTCTCTCTCTCTCTCTCTCTCTCTCTCTCGGGGCAGCTGTCTATCAACACTCACACGTTACCGATTGGTAACAGCTCAAACCTGACCCCTCCCCCACCCACTCCAACACCTGCCCCCCCTCCCCCCACTCAACACCTGCCCCCCTCCCCCCACGCCAACACCTGTCCCCCCTCCCCCCCCCCCACAACACGCCAACAAAAGGTGGTGTGCCCTGGAACTGGGGCATGAATCACAGGTCACAAGGGCGTTAACCAGGTGTGTTTCCCCCTGATCATGACCTTTATGTTCTCCAGGTACAAAAGCCGCCAGCTCCAGGCCTCCATAATTCCTGTCTTTTGACCTCCAGCTTTTGCCCAGCCTCCACAATTTCCTTTTTTTTTTATCCTACGATGGCTGTGCTGACCCGGGGTCACACCCCCCCGCCGCCCCCACAGTGCCCCGGGTCGGTGCCCCGGAGCTTACACCCAACATATTCCAAGCAGTAAGCTGGCAAAAGCTGCCCAAATACCCCCCAACAAGCTGTTGAAAAATGAAAGCAAAAGCCATACATGTTTTTTTTTCTCCAAAAAAGCCATATTCCCCGGACTTTTTTTTAATCAGGATTCCTGCCAATTTTATGTCATAGAGCCAATAGGGGCCCCTATCTCCCTCTGGGATTTTTGCTCTAAACTATGTTGCTTTTTTATTTTCCAGTTTTTATTCAAATTTTAGAGACTTAAGAATATAACTTTTTTGGGGGGATTTAGTTGTTATGAAGCGGTCAAGAGTTTGTAGAGTTGTGTTTAGTAAGTACTAAAGTAGAGTTGGTGTATGGGAGTCTCGTAATACGCTGGCCTCGCCACCCCACTGACAAGATATCTAAATATAGAAATATCGTTGTATATCTAAAGATATCTTTAGATGTACAAGATATCTAAACAAGATATATATACCATATGTATCAGCAGAGGAACAAGACATGTAGGTACACAACTTAGTGGGTGGTGGGGAAGAGACCAAGCAGGCAGGTGGGTGGTGGGGGAGAGAGACCAAGCAGGCAGGTGGGTGGTGGGGAGAGACCAAGCAGGCAGGTGGGGTGGTGGGGAGAGACCAAGCAGGCAGGTGGGTGGTGGGGGGGAGAGAGAGACCAAGCAGGCAGGTGGGTGGTGGGTGGTGGGGGAGAGACCAAGCAGGCAGGTGGGTGGTGGGGGAGAGACCAAGCAGGCAGGTGGGTGGTGGGGAGAGAGACCAAGCAGGCAGGTGGGTGGTGAGGAGAGACCAAGCAGGCAGGTGGGTGGTGGTGAGAGACCAAGCAGGCAGGTGGGTGGTGGGGGAGAGACCAAGCAGGCAGGTGGGGTGGTGGGGGAGAGACCAAGCAGGGCAGGTGGGTGGTGGTGAGAGACCAAGCAGGCAGGTGGGTGGTGGGGAGAGAGACCAAGCAGGCAGGTGGGTGGTGGGGAGAGACCAAGCAGGCAGGTGGGTGGTGGGGGGGCGGGGAGAGACCAAGCAGGCAGGTGGGTGGTGGGGAGAGACCAAGCAGGCAGGTGGGTGGTGGGGAGAGACCAAGCAGGCAGGTGGGTGGTGGGGAGAGACCAAGCAGGCAGGTGGGTGGTGGGGGAGAGACCAAGCAGGCAGGTGGGTGGTGGTGAGAGACCAAGCAGGCAGGTGGGTGGTGGGGGAGAGACCAAGCAGGCAGGTGGGTGGTGGGGAGAGACCAAGCAGGCAGGTGGGTGGTGGTGAGAGACAGACCAAGCAGGCAGGTGGGTGGTGGGGAGAGACCAAGCAGGCAGGTGGGTGGTGGGGGAGAGACCAAGCAGGCAGGTGGGTGGTGGGGAGAGACCAAGCAGGCAGGTGGGTGGTGGGGAAGAGACCAAGCAGGCAGGTGGGTGGTGGTGAGAGACAGACCAAGCAGGCAGGTGGGTGGTGGTGAGAGACAGACCAAGCAGGCAGGTGGGTGGTGGAGGAGAGAGAGAGACCAAGCAGGCAGGTGGGTGGTGGTGAGAGACAGACCAAGCAGGCAGGTGGGTGGTGGAGGAGAGAGAGAGACCAAGCAGGCAGGTGGGTGGTGGGGGATGAGAGACAGACCAAGCAGGCAGGTGGGTGGTGGGGGAGAGACAGACCAAGCAGGCAGGTGGGTGGTGGAGGAGAGAGACAGACCAAGCAGGCAGGTGGGTGGTGGTGAGAGACAGACCAAGCAGGCAGGTGGGGGTGGAGGAGAGAGACAGACCAAGCAGGCAGGTGGGTGGTGGTGAGAGACAGACCAAGCAGGCAGGTGGGTGGTGGGATAGAGAGAGAGAGACCAAGCAGGCAGGTGGGTGGTGGAGGAGAGAGACAGACCAAGCAGGCAGGTGGGTGGTGGGATAGAGAGAGAGAGACCAAGCAGGCAGGTGGGTGGTGGTGAGAGACAGACCAAGCAGGCAGGTGGGTGGTGGTGAGAGACAGACCAAGCAGGCAGGTGGGGTGGGTGGTGGTGAGAGACAGACCAAGCAGGCAGTGTGGGGGGTGGTGGTGGTGAGAGACAGACCAAGCAGGCAGGTGGGTGGTGGGAGAGAGAGACAGACCAAGCAGGCAGGGTGGTGGTAGTGGGAGAGAGAGACAGACCAAGCAGGCAGGTGGGTGGTGGTGAGAGACAGACCAAGCAGGCAGGTGGGTGGTGGTGAGAGACAGACCAAGCAGGCAGGTGGGTGGTGGTGAGAGACAGACCAAGCAGGCAGGTGGGTGGTGGTGGTGAGAGACAGACCAAGCAGGCAGGTGGGTGGTGGTGGTGAGAGACAGACCAAGCAGGCAGGTGGGTGGTGGGAGAGAGAGACAGACCAAGCAGGCAGGTGGGTAGTGGGAGAGAGAGACAGACCAAGCAGGCAGGTGGGTGGTGGTGAGAGACAGACCAAGCAGGCAGGTGGGTGGTGGTGAGAGACAGACCAAGCAGGCAGGTGGGTGGTGGGAGAGAGAGACAGACCAAGCAGGCAGGTGGGTGGTGGGGGAGAGAGACAGACCAAGCAGGCAGGTGGGTGGTGGTGAGAGACAGACCAAGCAGGCAGGTGGGGTGGTGGTGGTGAGAGACAGACCAAGCAGGCAGGTGGGTGGTGGGGAGAGAGAGAGACAGACCAAGCAGGCAGGTGGGTAGTGGGAGAGAGAGACAGACCAAGCAGGCAGGTGGGTGGTGGTGAGAGACAGACCAAGCAGGCAGGTGGGTGGTGGGAGAGAGAGACAGACCAAGCAGGCAGGTGGGTGGTGGGGGAGAGAGACAGACCAAGCAGGCAGGTGGGTGGTGGGGGAGAGAGACAGACCAAGCAGGCAGGTGGGTGGTGGGGGAGAGAGACAGACCAAGCAGGCAGGTGGGTGGTGGAGGAGAGAGACAGACCAAGCAGGCAGGTGGGGTGGTGAGAGACAGACCAAGCCGGCAGGGGGGTAGTGGTGACAGACCAGACCCACAGCCGGCAGGTGGGTGGGTAGTGGGATGAGAGACCAGACCAAGCAGGCAGGTGGGTGGTGGTGGGAGAGAGAGAGCAGACCAAGCAGGCAGGTGGGTGGTGGGGGAGGAGAGAAGGAAGACCAAGCAGGCAGGTGGGGGGTGGGGGAGAGAGACAGACCAAGCAGGCAGGTGGGGGGGTGGTGGAGAGAGAGGGACCAAACCGGCAGGTGGTGGTGATGATGGTGAGGACAGAACAAACCGCAGGTGGGTGATGGTGAGAGACAGACCAAGCAGGCAGGTGGGGGTGGGGAGAGAAGAACAAGCAGGCAGGTGGGTGGTGGGGTGGGGAGAGACAGACCAAGCAGGCAGGTGGGTGGTGGAGGAGAGAGACAGACCAAGCCGGCGCAGGTGGGTAGTG
The DNA here is from genome assembly GCF_020424385.1 of Procambarus clarkii. Classification (NCBI taxonomy): domain Eukaryota; kingdom Metazoa; phylum Arthropoda; class Malacostraca; order Decapoda; family Cambaridae; genus Procambarus; species Procambarus clarkii. The sequence continues at coordinate 218 of NW_025554284.1, read as the reverse complement.
GTGAGAGACGACACCAAGCAGGCAGGTGGTAGGGGGAGAGAGAGACAGACCAAGCAGGCAGGTGGGTGGTGGGGGCGAGAGAGACAGACGAGCAGGCAGGTGGGTGGGTGGCGGAGAGAGAGAGACAGACAAGCAGGCAGGTGGGTGGTGGAGAGAGAGACAGACAAGCAGGCAGGGGTGGTGGGGGTAGGACAGAACCAGGCAGGCAGGTGGGTGGT
>NW_025554283.1:32500-59324 GCF_020424385.1 Procambarus clarkii | reverse complement strand
CCCCCTCACCCCCCTCCCCATCCCATACCCCCACCCTCCGTCTCCCTCTCACCAACACATCCTGCTGCCTCCTGCTGCTGCTCTGCTGCCTCCTGCTGCCTCCTGCTGTGCTCCTGCTGCTGCTCCTGCTGCCTCCTGCTGCTCCTGCTGCCTCCTGCTGCCTCCTGCTGCTCCTGCTGCCTCCTGCTGCCTCCTGCTGCTCCTGCTGCCTCCTGCTGCCTCCTGCTGCCTCCTGCTGCTCCTGCTGCTCCTGCTGCCTCCTGCTGCCTCCTGCTGCCTCCTGCTGCTCCTGCTGCCTCCTGCTACTACTTGAAAAGCGAGCAGGAATAACATCCATATTCCCTAATATAGACGTTATTCTTGCTTGCTTCTGGCATATATTATATTTCTGCTGATGTCGTTGCATGTGTGCTCTTCCTCTAATCGAAATTTTTGTTGTTGTTATAGAGTCAGCTAATCGGAACAAGTTCCAAGTAGCACGGGCTATGGTGAGCCCGAAGTGAACTTACCTGGCACAGGAGTGGTGCTGTGTCGAAATTGTTGTGTTGTCCACTACTTCTACTACCGACTGTCACTCGAGTTTTCTCCGCCTAGAGCTTTCGCTTAAGTGATAGATACCTGTCTACCTGATAATCCGATAAGCCAGTTTCCTCTGTCTCTTAACGTCCAACCCCTTGGGCTGGACGGTAGAGCGACGGTCTCGCTTCATGCAGGTCGGCGTTCAATCCCCGACCGTCGAAGTGGTTGGTCACCATTTCTTCCTTCCCGTCCCATCCTAAATCCTTATCCTGTCCCCTTCCAAGTGCTATATAGTCGTAATGGCTTGGCGCTTTCCCCCCTGGTAATTCCCTCCCCCCTTACCCCCTGTTAACTATTTCTAGAGTTATCTCTCTCTCTCTCTCTCTCTCTCTCTCTCTCTCTCTCTCTCTCTCTCTCTCTCTCTCCTCTCTCTCATGAGTCCCATAAAATGATTTACGTCATCATATGACAATCGCTGTATTCAGTTCTCAGGCACAATCATTTGTACTCCTCACTCTGTATCCAGCGCGTAACCACCGCGCCCGCGAGCAACGCCTCCCGAAAAACCGCGACCACTTGCGCCCGGGGTGTTTATCGTGCTGGGGGAGGTGCTTAGCGGGGCCCTAATGTACGTTATTTGGCGCGCTTAATGCCGGCCCTACTTATGTTTACAGCCGCGGCGAGGCGCTCTCCACCACGCCGCTAGGGTCTTCGACTCGCTGCACGCCTGCTACCGGAGGGTAGCAGGGGTAACGCGCCAAGCTATTACGGCTCTATAGCACTTGGAAAGGGGGCTATAGAGCCTATAAATATATATATATATAGGCTATAAGGATAAGGATTTTGGATGGGACGGAGAGGGAAGGAATGGTGTCCAACCACTTAGACGGTATGGGATTGAACGCCGACGTGATTGAAGCAAGACCCTAGGTCTACCGTCCAGCCTAAGTGGTTGGGTGAGCCTGCTACCGGAGATTATCTTCAGTTGAGTTGCAGAACTGTGTACTCTTCAATTCTTTCAATCCCATTAGTTCCGTGCTCGTTTCATCAGCCGCCATCCATCCTGTTTTATGTTGAATAGCACGTTGCAGACGACTCGCATCTGTTTGCCTTCAAACTATTTTTTTAATACCAGTGCTTTTCTTACTTCGTGCGTTCGAAGCACATTTCATGACTGGAAATGACTGGAAATCCACATTAACACTGGACCGCACATTTAGAGTAAATTTCACAGCCCGATCTCATCAACAAAGGTCAAATACTCATTAATCTAGCCGCTGAACCCGCTGTTTATAAATGAAAAATGGTTTATAAACCGATTCACAAATTACAACGTTCGAATATTTCTTCGCTAATGACCTCTATTCGAATCTCAGGACTGTAAATGCTTCATCCACGTTCTTTAAATTCGAATAAACGCCAACGGACTCTAAACACTTAACCTACGCCTAACAATATACACAACTTTAATATATAATATTAACTTATTATAACACACTAATTTTTAATACAAAGTACGTCAGAATTGATGACTGGGTTTTAAGGGGATGGCCGCCGCTTTAACGAGCCTGGCCTGAGGACAGGTTCTAAATAATTATCAAAAGATCCAAAAACCTCCTAACCTGACCTTCCTTCTTCCTAACTATACACAACTTTAACACCTAATAATATTAATTTATGTGTAGGAAAATAGTGTTTTGAATTACACAGAGTTTTGAATTACACTTTGTTTTGAATGCTCCTTTGCCGACGAATGAAGCCTGGACGACCTGCTACCTGCCAACGCACATAATCCCAGATGCTCTAAATCCTTGTATCTAGAAATAATCAAAAGAATTTTTACTTTAATTTCTTTGAAGCTAGATAAAATATCGTTCAGATTTTGTTTGATTTAGTCCACTGCTCAACTTTCGGGTTGATAGTCGTGTTCTTAACTCTTAAGACGTTCATCTCTGGCTGCAACACTTGGGGATAAAAGCACTCTGGAGACATTTGGGAAATTTCCTTCTAGCTGTTCGAGGTTCAACCTGATTGCATCGTGACTGATCCACAAGTGCAACAGACTAAGACTAAAATTATCGTGGAGGGCTTCAAGAAATTTCAAATCCATATTTCCATCCCGTCGTTTCTCAACTAATGATTCTAATATTATACACAAACAGCAGACAAACGCACGAAGTATCAGATCTATCATTCAAACATCGAATCGTTCATTTATTGCTAGTTAATTACCAAAGGCAGTGGACCGCGAAGCCGTATACCAACCGACACTATCATCAGGAAGTCTCAAATCCATCTTGCCAACGTCTCCTTCCTTGCTGCTTGATTGCTTGCACGATTATTGATCTGAGATTGCAAGAGGCAGTAGCGGGAATCACCTGGCGAGAGTTACTAAATCACATACACCGTGGGACGGGACTCCAGGTGAGCTTGGCTTGTCCTTTACCTGGCAGTAATTAAGGGTTGATAAAGGCCACGTGTTTGTGGTCAGGTGTGAGGCGGAGTTGTTGATGGTGCTTGAACCGTTGATGGTGACACCATCTGGTCACCACTTGGTCCGGGAGACATCTCCCGTCACGCAGGGTGCAGTCGCGCCTCCACAGATCTCCAGTATCACCTCTTGATACTGGTAATGGCTCAAAAGGGCCACCACTTACGGGCTATTCATGCCCGTGCCACCTCTTGGGTGGCTTAATCTTCATCAATCATCAATCGTTGATGGTGACGGTGTTTGAGGGGATTGATAGTGTCCTTGATGGCATGTCCGTGGTGGTGTTGACGCTGGTGAAATTGAAATAAGTTTATTGAGGTAAAATACACACAAAGGGATGAGGTAGCTCAAGCTATTCTCACCCCGTTCAGTACATCGTGTTAATACATACATAGACACACATCACAAGCAATAAACGTATTACCGAACATTCCGAGAGATAAACATATACATTTCCTCCTTTACACGACGCTATTGAAGGTGATGTTGGTGAAGGGGGGTGTTGATAGTGATGTTAACGAAGGTGTTATTCTTGGATAGTGACGATAGTGACGTCACGTGACGGTAAGGCTGAAAATGACACCACCACCACCTCCCTCCCACCCTTCCACTCTCCCCTAAAATTAGTGCAATTTTAGCCTCTTGACTCAACTGACTATTGTTGCTGTCCTGGATGTGATGTTGCTAGCAATGTCCTCTTGCACGTTCATTATTATTAAATATTACATTATCATTACTGTCGCTGTCGTGGTTATTACTACCGTTATTATTACTTTATACATCATACATTTGAGTATTAAATGTATTTTTTGTGATCATGTCGAGTATATTCTCCTTTGATGTATCCAGATATATATCCAGAGATTCATGTATCCAGAGATTCATGTATCCAGAGATTCATGTATCCAGAGATTCATGTATCCAGAGATTCATGTATCCAGAGATTCATGTATCCAGAGATTCATGTATCCAGAGATTCATGTGTCCAGAGAATCATGTGTCCAGAGATTCATGTGTCCAGAGATTCATGTTTCCAGAGATTCATGTATATATACCCAGATACGCCCTGTGTGACCAGGTCAAGCAATTAGAAACTATCGCTCGGGACATGGCAACGCTGTTGTCATGTTTCCTGCACAGAGCAGGCAACTCGGTGCAGAAAAGTGTCCTGCACCGAGTTTTACTGAAACTGGAGAAACACTTGTGTACCGCGTGACGCCAAGGCTAGCCTCACGTGACGCCAAGACTACGACACAGAATTTTCCCACGGGCACTTTCTCGACCGTAAAATAGGGTATTGGATAACCGAAGCCTGTTTGGGGAAATCAGGCCTAGGGAGGTGGGTGAGAGATACAAGAAGAGGGCGTGGGCGTGGATTTACCCACCAAGCTGTGCCTGTGTGGGCGTGGGGAAGGATAAGGAAGCTGTGAATGTGGGGGAAGGAAGCTGGAGGTAATAAGGGAGACGGGATGGAAAGGGTAAGTGAGAGGAAAGAGGAAGATCTCAAGGTAAGGGAGGAAAGAGAGAGGGAGAGGGGGGAAGATAGACGGAAGAGGTATAACACCTTAACGCCACAAACTACCCACCCCCTCCTTCTTCTTATACCCATTCTCGCCACCTCGACCACCGTCAGGGCTTCACCACACCAGACAGTAGGCGGGTTAGTCGGGTCGAGTCGGATGCTCTCATGAGGATTCTCATTTTTTTAGGGGGGTGGTGAAGCGACTTTTCCTGCGACGCCATAGCCAGCCCTGAGGTGCTGAAGGGCTGAAGGGCTGATCGCCAAAGGGCCTCGAGACGCCCCTTGGCGATCCTTCCTTCATGGTTCCCTTTGCCGACCCCCTTTGGCGACTTCCATTGTCAGGGTTCAGGACCAGAACCAATCTTCAGGGTCACAGAGGTTTCAAGACTACAAAACAATTTCAGGGCTATAGGGGGGGGGGTTCAGGGCTACCAGACTAGACACATAGGCTTCATAACTAGTCAGGAAATCATTGTAGGCAAAATTAAGACAAGTTCTATGTGTAACTACAATAGCGGATTATGAGATGGAGGGACGAGGCCTTAAGCAGAATGCCAGCCAGAACAATGTGGGTCGTCGTTCAATCCCCGACCGTCCAAGTGGTTGGGCACCATTCCATTCCCCCCGTCCCATCCCAAATCCTTATCCTGATCCTTTTCAAGTGCTATAGTCGTAATGGCTTGGCGCTTTCACTTGATAAGTCCTTCCTGCCTTCCATTGTGCTTCCCCCCCCCCCGTCCCTCGTGATACTGGAGTCGCTTTCATTGGTATCGGGAAATGACCGATATGACGGATTGACGTACCAGGGCGGACGATTGACGTACCAAGGCGGACGATTGACGTACCAGGACGGACGATTGACGTACCAGGACGGACGATTGACGTACCAGGACGGACGATTGACGTACCAGGGCGAACGATTGACGTACCAAGGCGGACGATTGACGTACCAGGGCGAACGATTGACGTACCAGGGCGGACGATTGACGTACCAGGACCGACGAATGACGCACAAGGCCGGACGATTGATGCATCAGAGCAGATGAAGCACTGGAATAATGTTACAACAAATTTATGCTCGTACGGGATACTTTTCCCCGAGTGTTAATAAAATGCTAATCTTTTTGCTTCTCTTCTCCTGCAGATCTGAGGTGCAGAGACTGAAGTCGTCTAGGGCGTCTGAGAGCGAGGCCAGCGCCGCCCACGCCCACGCCCGCGAGCAGCGGGAGGCGGTGACGGCGGCCTGGGTGGTGGGCAAGGTGCAGCATCTTGAGGACTCCGTGGCGGAGCTGCAACGCTCCTTCAACGTTACTCAAGCCATGCACGACAAGCAGGTGAGTACCCCAACACTCTCACCAATCAGTTGGTTATAACATATAAGCTCAGAGAATGTAGCGAAACTTGTTCCGGATATACTTTTATAGTCCCTGGAAAACATGTTCTACGAACCTCTCTCACACATTATATCCTGCAGGAGGTGGAGTCTCGCCTGCTGGTGGTGACCAAGGACTTGAGCGCCCTCAGAGGGACGCTGGCAGGGGTGACGTCGAAGGCCGAGGCGGCGGCAGCCACGTCGGAGGCGCTGCAGGAGGAACTGACGAGGACAATGGAAGACCAACACCGCATGGCCGGCCGTGTGGCCGCTCTCAACACAGAGGTGAGTGGCTTGGTGCTACACTGTGGCTTGGTGCTACACTGTGGCTTGGTGCTACACTGTGGCTTGGTGCTACACTGTGGCTTGGTGCTACACTGTGGCTTGGTGCTACACTGTGGCTTGGTGCTACACTGTGGCTTGGTGCTACACTGTGGCTTGGTGCTACAACACTGTAGGGGATAAGCGCCTCAGTGTGAAACTTCCCATATTCAAACAAGACAAGTCTCTCACTAGAATTGTATGTGCTCTCCAAGACCTAAATATCTCTCCAAGAATAGCGGAAGCAAGACAAGGACCCAAGCTAGTCAGAACTATTGTTCTGACCAGCTCTAAGTTGTTCCACCTGTTCATTAGTCTCTTCCTCTTTATCACAGTTCGCACTTCTGAAACCCATCCAGTCTTCCTTCCTTCCACAACCCCGGCGCCCTTCCTTCTGTAACTCCCTCTTGCCTGTACTTCTTCCTCTTCTAGTCATTCTTGACATCATCACCGTCTAAACAGTACCTCAAAATTCCTTCTCTCGTCCAGTTTGGCATCGAAGAATTCTTCCGTCTCTTAGTAGACGGAGAGAACTAATGCCATTTTCTTATTTCAACTTACTCAGTAATGGTATCGTACAGAAATGTTGATGAAATGCATATTTTGAGCTTTCAAAGGAACATAAATCAGGTGTTATACACTGTTGTGTTAGTTTTAGACCTTAGCTGCTTTTGAGGCCAATGTGGAACACTGTGTATGAGAGCAGGTATACAGCTCTGCGTAGCCATGAATACGAGTGTATGGCTACCAGGCTCCATTTAGCCACGGAAGGCTCTCATGTGCTACCATGACTCTCAGAGAAACACATCAACCTTCCGTGGCCTCAGCACTAGGGTTTCAGGTGCTTGGGGTCGCGGTTGCCATCAGTTTCTCCTGTCTGTATATATTGCTCAAGACTCGGGTCTCTGTTATTAAGGGCGCCGCGGCTGGGAGAGTGACCTCGGTAAATGACCTGGCGCTCCTGGTAATGACGAGGGAGGGAGACAATAGAAGCGTCCCGTGTCGTACCAATCACCGCCCTCACTGTCACTCGTCGCTAAGGCGGCCGGTGTCAAGATGACGCCCTTGGGTCTCCCTCCTACCATTGTTCTAACCCGGCGTCCTGGTCATGGATTAAATCGATATATGTCACGGGGTCGTTGCCGCTTCAGGCCACGTCAATGCCAGATCCAGCGGTGGTCCACGGCGCATTGTCCGTGTCGACGTGCTGAGAGAGGTGTGGAAGCTTCATCTGGGCCAGGTCTATTGTCCGGGAGGCTGTGTAGTTTCCGGAAGAAGTAGTTGACCCCACCACCCCTCCCTCTGGCCCAACATCTGCAGCTGGGCCAGTTCGATGCTGAAAACTGGTGCTCGGGTCTACGAACAAAGTTGTCGCTTGTCTGATGCGACGCTCAAACGGCAGGCTTGCATGACCACTAATGTGGCTGTGTGTCTCGACAGATGCGAACTAACATCTTTTCAACTGATCTGAGCCGTATAGTTGACCTTTTCAACTGATCTGAGCCATTAGTATGTCGGCATTGTAAATGTGTGGCCACGTCTGTGGTAGAAAATAAATAATAATAATAATAATAATAATAATAATAATAATAAAAGTATTTCGCCAAATGTAAACAGTAAGTTTTCCAAGTTTTGAAATTCCTTTGTATAACAATATAAAATTCTATGCTGCTGAGCCTAGAAATGTAATTCTTAATAATATGGATTTTCTTATATAATAATACATTATATATATATATATATATATATATATATATATATTATATATATATATATATATATATATATATATATATATATATATAAAAATCCATGAACCCCCACTAGAACCCCTGGGAGATATAAAAACTTTAATCTTTAACGCTTTCAGTCCCTGTGAAAATTTCTTTACCTCCCGCGTCATCCGTCTTCCACGGCCCCGCAGCCCTGTGAAAAAATGGGTAATTGATTCCGGAGGTCCAGTTAGTGTGACCAATTCGGTCCGTCGCCGACCACGATGGAGATGGCCGGCCTAAAATAGGTTCCCTGCGACCCATCCGGGAATATAAACTGTAATATAGCATGTATATATTTACATATGTGCGCTCTCTCTCTCTCTCTCTCTCTCTCTCTCTCTCTCTCTCTCTCTCTCTCTCTCTCTCTCTCAGAACAGAACTCTCACAAACATCGTCGAAGTTTATTAAGTTTTAAGGAATAAGTATTACGATTAGATTTTATATATATATATATATATATATATATATATATATATATATATATATAATTTTTTAGTTTAGTCAGTGCATGGAATTTTATTATATGATAGTAAAGCAATTTAGAATTTATCTAGAATGATATAGCGATATCCATCGTGGGCTTAAATTTAGTATCACGTTATATGATACTCTTTTTTTTTTTAATGATAACATGCTCGACCCGTCCATGTTGAGCAATACCCGTCAGCTATTGTTGTGAAAAATTGAGCGAGACTAGCGTCAAACATCTGGCCTCCAACCTCAGACACACAGATATTTTATTTTTAGACATAGATATCCTACTGTCGCACTGTTATCAACCTCTTCGTCATGGGACGAAGACCTATGGACAGAAGAGGACAGGACCTCCTCTTCCTCCACCCTCTTCCATCCTCCTCCACTCTCTTCCATCCTCCTCCACTCTCTTCCATCCTCCTCCACTCTCTTCCATCCTCCTCCACTCTCTTCCATCCTCCTCCACTCTCTTCCATCCTCCTCCACTCTCTTCCATCCTCCTCCACTCTCTTCCATCCTCCTCCTCCTCTTCCCTTCGGTCCCCACCCTTACCCATTGATTCCCCCCCACCTCCCCGAGCTCCCTCACGGCCCACGGTAGCAAAAAAGGTGAGTGTGGCAGCATACATCTTGCCTCCTTGATCGCGTATCCGTCCCAAGAGTGACCTCAGCCACACACCCATTCCTCCCTCACCTCGCCTTCTTTATGAGTTATTAGGTTAATTCGCTACCTCTTTCCTCCCCCCTCACCCTTTCCTTCCTTTCTCCTCCTCCTCCTCTCTTCCTGGCGGTGAGTTAGTGGGTAACAGCTCCCCATGTCTCTTACCTCCTCATTTGCCTTTTTCTCCTCTTCATGTCCTATTAACACCCTCTCCCCACCCCTTCCTTCCCCTACTGACCCCCCTTAGCCTCCTCATGATGAGTTAGTGGGTAACTTTCCCTCCCCTCTTAACTCATTCCCAGTACCTGGAGTTGGGAAACTGCCTTTTACTCGACTCCCACCGATCTTCCCTATACCTCTTCCTCCTCTCCTCTTCCTCTTTAGCCCCATTTATCTTCTATGTCCCCCACCCCCTCCTCTCTTACTTCTCGCTTCTTCACTTCTTCCCCTTCCTGAATCAACCCCTCCTCTCTCTCTCTCTCTCTCTCTCTCTCTCTCTCTCTCTCTCTCTCTCTCTCTCTCTCTCTCTCTCTCTCCCTCTCTCTCCCTCTCTCTCTCAGTTCTTGATTTCTCCTGTTTCGTCTCCCTGCTCTTGCTTCTACCTTGAAAAGGAAAAGTCCTGATTCTAACCTGCTGCTCCTCTAACAAAGCAACCTATAGGTGCAGTTTGGTACCAGGAAATAAGGACAGGACGCCGTCATTCTGGATTACCTCACGAACACTGGATTACTTCAAGCGTCCTGGGATTACCTCACGAACACTGGATTACTTCAAGCGTCCTGGGATTACCTCACGAACACTGGATTAGATCAAGCGTATTGTTCTCACCTAATTGTAGAGACGTAACTATGCTTGCGGAGGATGATGCTTATGAAGAGACTGTCCAACAACCTCACTTCTTAATACATTACATGTCATCGCAATTCTGATATTCACAACAAAACTATTTAGACTCAGTTCGTGGTTCATTTGGGTGCTGAGCTCCCATTTCTGTCGAATTATTTCGCATCAGTAACCCTATTTCCGAACCACTGTTTACCTGTACCTATTCGTATTCTTACATTTCCCATTTTGAATACATGAAAAAGGACTTAGAAGGAAATGCATTTGTTGGAGGGTTGTTGAACTCTGTCAATCTCAGGGGTAACTAAGACCTGTCAACCTCGGGACGGTAACTAAGACCTGTCAACCTCGGGACGGTAACTAAGACCTGTCAACCTCGTGACGGTAACCAAGACCTGTCAACCTCGGGACGGTAACTAAGACCTGTCAACCTCGGGACGGTTACTAAGATCTGTCAACCTCTGAAGAAGTAGATACAGCAAGACGTTGTCGAAGCCTCGTGCTGTGAGTACATTGCTTGAGGGGAAAAAAAAGAAGGGTGGGGAGAGATGAAAAAAGAGGGTGTGCACTTTGGTGAGGGGAGGAAGTAAGGGGGAAGCGCCCTCTGGGGACCTGGGGTGTCTCCCTCTGGGGACCTAAGGGAAGGAAAAGGGACAGGTACACTCATGCGGTCAGGGCAAGAAAACAAAGGTTCAGTAAGCTCCACGGAAAGGGAATGTGGCGAAGAAAAGGGTTTCCATGCTTGAAAAGGAAGTAGGGGGATGAAGAGTATAATCTTCAGATGGGAAGGTTAGGGATGGGTGATGTGGGAGGGTGTGTGAGGGATGGGGGAAGGGGAGAGAGAGAAGTGGAAGGGAGATGTGAGGGGTAGGAGGGCATGTGATGGAAAGGATGGGTGGGAGGGAGTGATGCAGTGTGGGATGGGTTCGGGGGAGGGAGAACACCGTCTCTCACACCGTCTCTGATCCTATTCAGAGGATCTGCACGCTGATCTTACCGTATTTCCTTACCATGGCCACACCATGGCCACACCAGCGCCACACCATGGCCACACCAGCGCCACACTATGGCCACACCATGGCCACACTATGGCCACACCATGGCCACACAGAATAATCTCATTCGCGTAAAAAAAATCTTGTTAAGACAATACTTAAGACAACGCATAAGCACAGTTTTCACATAATTTAAAATTACATTTACAACTAAAAATTTTAAAATGGAAATATAATTTTCAAGTTTTCCGCCACTAAACACTTTATTCTTTACATAAAAAAATTAAGGAAAGTTGTACAATGAAAATATTCAGAATTTTGACTAATTAGACTGAGAAGAAAAGTCATAACCAGCTCGTTTAGCCAAGATGGAACTACATCTTAGCAATGATTCTAAATACCAATTGTCTAGAAATAAGTCAACTGACGTAACTTGTTCTTATAGCTTTATTTGTATACAAATTAAATATTTGTATTTTTAGCTACATTTTCAGCTATTTTCCATAACTTTTCTATGTTAATTTTCCATAACTTGTAAATTTTCAGCCTTTAATGCTATTATTTTGTAGCTCTTTATACATATTTTTAGCATTTTATATTAATTTTTAGTCCTTTTCTCTCAATTTTTATTCATTTTCAAAAACGTTTTGCTAGTTGGTATGAATGTTGGCACCAACACACTCCCACACTTACCAAACCTCTACTTACTCGCTGCCACACCTGATGATTACTGATATCGATTACTGATATTACTTATTTGTAGCATATTCTATAAATCTTTAGCAGCCGGAATAGTAAAGTCAGTGGGAATGTGTATGTGAGAGAGAGAGAAAGAGAGAGAGAGAGAGAGAGAGAGAGAGAGAGAGAGAGAGAGAGAGAGAGAGAGAGAGAGAGAGAGAGAGAGAGAGAGAGAGAGAGAGAGAGAGAGAAAGAGAGAGAAAGAGAGAGAAAGAAAGAGAGAAAGAGAAAGAAAGAAAAAGAGAGAAAGAAAGAGAAAGAGAGAGAGAGAGCAACAATCTCCATTTCCGTTCTACCTCGCTGATCTACATTCAAACGACGAATTACTCTTTGATAAAAAAAAAAAAAAAAAAAAAATAAAGAATAAACAAGTAAAAATCGCGGTACGACACTATGGTCCGTGCAGACCACATGACGGCGCCGAGTCCCAGCTGTCGCGCTGGTTCATATCTTTTCGTCCCATTTCACTTATCCTCGCCGGGGGGACTCAATGGTGGTTTGAGCGACGTTCGAGGTACGTGAGTGACTCAATTGTGGCTTTGGATCACCCGGGATTTAATTCACGAAAATAATGTTATGAAGAACGAGTATTAGCGATTAGTTGTAGGATATGGCAGGAGGTAAGAGGGTATAGAGCCCCGGGAGGTAGAGGGTATAGAGCCCCGGGAGGTAGAGGGTATATAGAGCCCCGGGAGGTAGAGGGTATATAGAGCCCCGGGAGGTAGAGGGTATAGAGCCCCGGGAGGTAGAGGGTATAGAGCCCCGGGAGGTAGAGGGTATAGAGCCCCGGGAGGTAGAGGGTATATAGAGCCCCGGGAGGTAGAGGGTATATAGAGCCCCGGGAGGTAGAGGGTATAGAGCCCCGGGAGGTAGAGGGTATAGAGCCCCGGGAGGAGGGCGTGGGTAGAGGAGAATATTATAGTACCATAAGGGAAGACTATAGTAGGGTAAATAAAGAGGAGGATACGAGATAATGGTTGAGGACACAGTGATCAATAGAGAGAAGGAAAACATGGAGACTTCAATCAGACAGAAAGTAAGAATCCTCACTTACCCTCAAAAGATTTTTTTTCAATCTACGACGCAAGAAATTATGAAGACAAAGATTCAACTGTCAAAACAGTATTATAAACCAACCCGTTCTCGCAAATTTAATAAGTCAATATTGACTTATTAAATATGTGCATAGGTGACATACTTAACATAATAGATACCCTTAAAAAGATTCATAGAAAACACCGACCTTACCTAACCTTGTTAGTATGTTAAGATAAGCATTTTATAGCTTCGTAATTACAATTATTACCTAACCTATAATAGGTATAGGTTAAGTAATAATTGTAATTACGAAGCAATAAGATGCTTATCTTAAGATACTAACAAGGTTAGGTAAGGTCGGTGTTTTCTATTAATCTTTTTAAGGGTATCTATTATGTTTAGTATATCACCTATGCACGTAGTTAATACGTCAATATTGACTTTACGAATTTGCGAGAACGGGTTGTATAAACAGAAAGGAATCCCCGGCTCTCTGTTATACTCAAATTCTGTCAGTTGAAATGTAACCAATCACAGGCAAGTAGGCCTCTGACGTCATGCCAGACAGAAGAGCATCAAGCATGCTCCCAGCAGCCTCAGTTATCCTCACAGACTCAGAGTAGAAGGACCTCGGCTAGGCAGATATATACCTTGCTATCTCAGTCAATAAATATAAACAGAAGCGACTACTGTGTCTACCTTCTACCCGAACAAGGCAAACGAATATCTCAACCAATTGTCGTAACTTAATCACTAGTACAAGCAGCTAGCCAAATATGACTCCATTGCAGCACCTAACGTCAAAATGCACAGTAGCTAGAAATGTATATTTTGCTCATGAATATGGTAATTCTAGAGTTATATGAAAGATGTACTCTAGGGAAACAGGCTGGAGTTCCAGCCAGCATAAGATTGTAGGTACGTTGTGATATCGCTTGCAGGACCCGCCAGTGCAAAGATGACAGTGATTTTGGGCAGCGGCCGCTAATGAGAGCGGTTAGCAGTTGCAGCGGTTGCTAATGAGAGCGGTGAGCAGTTGCAGCGGCCGCTAATGAGAGCGCTGATCGCACGGCTACCTCGGGCGAAGCTCAGGCATTATCTGATCAATATTTCTAGTTAGAACATGAGGCAAACGCTGCACTCAGAGTCGGTCCCGTCTCACAGCTGTTCTCAACGGTGTGAAGGTAGGTATTGCTTCCTTCTCTCTCTCTCTCTCTCTCTCTCTCTCTCTCTCTCTCTCTCTCTCTCTCTCTGTCTCTGTCTCAATCGTATGTTTACATATTTAAACATAGGCTTCTACATCATAGCTATTTACAAGCAGACTGCTGACTAGTACATCTTTTTCGATCCAAACCACTTTTAAAATGGAAATAACTGGTCTTAATTCCACTCTCAGTGTGCTAATGAGGTACCTTGTAGCCTTGTCACCTTCATATGTCGCGTTCCAGTATTGACAGCAGCGGGAGACTTGCTTGTGGACCAGAGAGCGGGGGGAGGATGATCAACTAATCTTAGTTATCCAGTTGTTATGGTTGGGGATAACAGTGGCATCTTCTTGCCCAAGATGCTTTCTCATCTCCTGAGTGTGGGACCGCGGCCATAACTAGCAGTTAGCCGTCTTAAGTGCGAGGGGTGGTGACCCATTCATCAGCTCCCTCTGTGATAATTGTTTTCACTTGCAGTCTTCCTGGGATGCTGTCTTCCAGAAGCAGTCTTCTTGAAAAGCTGTCTTCCAGAAGCAGTCTTCTTGAAAAGCTGTCTTCCAGAAGCAGTCTTCCTGGAAAGCTGTCTTCCAGAAGCAGTCTTCTTGAAAAGCTGTCTTTCAGAAGCGGTCTTCCTGGAAAGCTGTCTTTCAGAAGCAGTCTTCCTGGAAAAGCTGTCTTCCAGAAGCAGTCTTCTTGAAAAGCTGTCTTTCAGAAGCGGTCTTCCTGGAAAGCTGTCTTTCAGAAGCAGTCTTCCTGGAAAAGCTGTCTTCCAGAAGCAGTCTTCTTGAAAAGCTGTCTTTCAGAAGCGGTCTTCCTGGAAAGCTGTCTTCTAGAAGCGGTCTTCCTGGAAAGCTGTCTTTCAGAAGTGGTCTTCATGAAAAGCTGTCTTCCAGAAGCAGTCGTCCTGGAAAGCTGTCTTCCAGAAGCAGTCTTCCTGGAAAGCTGTCTTCTAGAAGCGGTCTTCCAGGAAAGCTGTCTTCCCGAAGCAGTCTTCATGAAAAGCTGTCTTCCAGAAGCAGTCTTCATGAAAAGCTGTCTTCCAGAAGCAGTCTTCATGAAAAGCTGTCTTCCAGAAGCGGTCTTCCTGGAAAGCTGTCTTCCAGACGCAGTCGCCCTGGAAAGCTGTCTTCCAGGAAAGCTGTCTTCCAGAAGCAGTCTTCCTGTGGTTGCAGTCTTAGTATAGTCTTCCAGAAGCCCTGGATCAGGTTCTTGCCATAAGTCACTTCGAGACAATGACCAATCCAGCAACGCTACGCCAGAAGTGTAAGATTATGTCCTAACCAAACGCCCTTCTGGGACATTGTCTTAACCTCCGACCCTTTCCTGAATTGCAAGACTTCCCCCTTCTTCCTCCACACGTCACCCCTCCCACCGCCCCTCCCTTCCTCACTGCTAATGTCACCCTTTGACTCTCTGGGAGAGACAGACTTCATGTTTTTGTGCGCTAATAAGCGACTCTGTGTTAGGATTTCAAGGCCACGCTCCATAATCTTCTTGCGATAATTTTCCAACACTAATACAAAAACCAATTCCGTTTTTTTGTTTTTGTTTTAACCATTGTAAATGTCTCGTGGCCTCGGCATTCGAGTTAACGTGGGTCCTCGTTGTTCTCTACAGCTTTGGAGATCTTGTGCCCAGTGTGGGTATACTAGGATTGCACATTTGCAGGTTCATGTTAGCAAGTTCTACTGTATTGCAAGTTGGGTTTTAGCCAGAGAACGTTTTAACTTAATATCCATTTCCAGTACTTGAGAACTGCTTCACTCCTCCCTTCCCAATACCTTCTCTTTACAACGTTACAGCTTGCAGATCTTGACACAGTTCTTGCACCAACACGGTATTGATAACATAACCTGCTGCAGAATCCCAGATTTTTACTCTCAGAGAGTTTGCTGTAATATCTTTGTTGCCATCTCCCTGCTATAGTGTTGCATCGTCTCGTTAAGTAGCTCTCACACTGTCTCTAGGCATCGTGTGAGAGATCAGCTTATGTGTTTACTACAATATTCGAGCATTAAAGATCCTGTCATAATGTTGCAAATGTTTGAATCTCCGTGTGCGGTCACCACGAGGGAGTTACAGCGGGTTGGGGGTCAGTCATAAGATGGTGTACACTCTTTCTTTGCCCTCTCTGTAGCTACAATATCTATTCCCCGACCCCTCACTCTGCTCCCCTCTTTTTAGTAGACCACGTCCCAAATACCTCTCATTTCCCCTCTCACTCTAATGTCGTGTAACACCGCCAAGCTTCCCACACCCGGTAGGGTCACCCTGACCCTTCCCACTCCCTTGACCCGGCAAGGTCACCCTGCCCCTCTGTAATTCACGTTCAAGTATGTTTAGTGAGACAAGAAAGAAATACATCTCAGAGGGATAATGTAATGTCTGTAATGTCCACCTCTTCCTCTCGTTATCTCTGAGACATCCATACACTCCTCCACAACCCATCCTCATCCCTCCTTACATCTCAGATCTCCCCCATATTCCCCACCGTCATATCTCCCATCCTCCTTCATCCTTCCTCACCCTACCATTACCAGTTCGATCATCCTAACCATACCTACACCCCATGTATGGCATCTCCCCATCAGCCACCACACTCCACCTTCGATACACCACCTCTCACATTAGGGCAGTGTCACCCCCTCCCCCCTTTATATCTCCCACGCTTGTAACACCTCCTCGCCACACCCCCACCAGCCACCCCCCATCTCCGGCTCCACTACACTACTGTAGCACTTCATGCCTCTCCCCCTCACCCCTCTCTCCCCCACCCATCACACCCCATCATTATGTACTATCGACACCCCTCGCATTATCTCTCCCTCCCTCAGTGGTTAATCAGTTGGGGTCACGAGGGAGCAGCAAGCACCGAGTTCCACTGAAGAGGTGGAGGTGGAGGAGGAGGTCATATTCTCCTCTTCCTCCTCCTCTTCCATCCCTTCCCCTCTTCTCGTCGTCTTCACAATCTCTCTTTTTAATTTATCTACTCCATTCGTTTCTGCTTTTTCTCTTGCATCCCCTCTCTCTCTATCTTCTCTTCTCATCTCCTAAAGGGTTTTGGATAATTAAGGATCTTGCCTTACTAACAGGGAACAAAATATTTTTTTCTAACTCTACCTATATAATTTTATATATATTAATTTGTCGTTTAGAAACATTCTCTTTGGGGTACCGGATGAACATCTTGATTAGTTAAATGTATTGCAAATGAGGGTCACGGTAAGTGTGGTGGAGGGGGTCAGCAGCTAATATTGTGGTAGAAGACAGGCCCATCAACTAGCAAGATAGAAGGCAGGCCGCCATCAACTAGCAAGATAGAAGGCAGGCCGCCATCAACTAGCAAGGTAGAAGGCAGGCCGCCATCAACCAGCAAGATAGAAGGCAGGCCGCCATCAACTAGCAAGGTAGAAGGCAGGCCACCATCAACCAGCAAGATAGAAGGCAGGCCGCCATCAACCAGCAAGATAGAAGGCAGGCCGCCATCAACTAGCAAGGTAGAAGGCAGACCTATCATCTAGCATAGTGTGAAGGCATTATCGCGAACATTTCCACAATGGCAGCCTCCCATCGCCTACCGCAGGCAGATGAACACACACAAGCTAAAGACTGATAACAGGCAGCACAGTGAACATCTCACTGGTCAAGTTAAGAAGGCGGTCTTCAGCGTTGACACGGGCCACAAGTTATGAGGTGTACTTAGCAGTTAAGAACTGTAATTGTCAGACGGACCACAGAGACTAAGTACCCTACCCTGTGGTAAGCTCCAACCGGGTGATTTGCTGTCTAATCTATTTAGACAGTCTAATTGTCTAATCTAATCTATTTGCTGTCTAATCTATTTACCTATTTCTGTATCGTTGCTTCTGTATTTCTCGTTTCGCACGTCCTTCATTCCTTCCTCACATCCTCCTTCCCTCTTCCTTCGTCTTTTTCTTCCTCTATACATCCATCCAGCTCTTTATTTCTCTTCCTTTCCCCATTTATTGTTAATAGGAGGATAAACGAGATAGGAGGGAGGGGGGTAGGGAAGAGGGGGAGGATTTGCGTGTTCAGGCAGAGGCTTTTGGTGTAAGGTTACGAGTTCGCTTAAGAGGGATCTTAGGAAGCCTTGCCTTAGTGGTGGGGATGCCCAGTGATGTGGAAGCTTGCTTGCTCGCTCTCGCTCTCTCTCTCTCTCTCTCTCTCTCTCTCTCTCTCTCTCTCTCTCTCTCTCTCTCTCTGGCAAGTGAGAGAGAATGTCAGTATACTTCATTTGTTGTTGAGACATGATACGTGACGATGGTTTAAACTACTGTTGTTGACACAGGGGCGTAGGTTGGGAAGGTAGGAGGAGGGGGGAGTTGAGGGTCGGGGAGGGGGAGAAAGTGTGGTGGTGAGGGAGTGAGGGTGGTAGTGAGGGAGAGAGAGAGAGGGGCAGGGTGATGGTAATGTGGCTTAGGTTGACCCACTGGGATCATGTGTCAGCCCTCAAGACCTACCCCCATATTGGATCAGTGAATAGATGTACATACACGTTCATACATTATACATATGGCATCTGTATAAGAAGGGTAGTAATCAGTATGTATCATCACACGTATGGACATGTATATACCACGACAATTAGAACGCCCATGGACATTTTAAAATGGGAGTACACATGAATGGTATCATCGATATTTTACATTCCTCGGTAACGTACACTCTGTGGGACTATCCACACACACACACACACACACACACACACACACACACACACACACACACACACACACACACACACACGGGATCCAAGATCGGGATAGGCGGGATCCAAGAGTCAATGCTCGATCCTGCAGACACAAATAGGTGAGTACACACACACACACACACACACACACACACACACACACACACACACAGAACATCGTGTCAGCAAGATGGATGCTTTCGTAACTCATACTGCAGTATATTCCATATAACTAAAATGTTCCTTTACCTGCACCTCTCCATCTTCTTTAACCCCCCATCCCTCCTACCAACCCCCTCCCATCCCTCCTACCCCCCCCCCCCCATCCCTCCTACCCCCCCCCACCCCTCCTACCCCCCCCCCCACATCCCTCCTACCCCCCCCCCCTACCCACTATAATGAACGGACAGGTTAGAAGAGCAGAAATGTAACCACATTCCTTGTGTGTTTTCTTATCTCAAAGTGATTGTATGTTCAGGGGCTTCATGGAGTTGTATGATTGTTTAGTCATATGACAGACGGTGTTTTGCTGCTTTTCTTAATGCCTTGTTTTGCACTGCTTGTAATTTTTGTATCTTAGTTTTTTTAAGGTGTAGAGAAGTAGTGGAGGGTATTGGAGATACACAAGGCTGTAGTCCCGCCGTAAGTGTAGCTGTGTATTCGTGGTAAGGCTACGGAATCTCTTCAGTTTGCTTAATGCTGGTTTTGCTTTGTTTATTCTGGCATTCAATTTAATTTTGATTCCTGTTCTATTAATCTTGAGTCCAAGTGTGCTGCCAACATTCGTGTGTTGCAATGGAAGGTTGTCAGGAATAATGGGGCTCTGGATTTTGTTTTGCAATGTGTATTATTTGGAATTTTTGTTTGTTGATGCTGATTTTCCCATTTTACTCTTGAAAGTGCTGTACAAGCCTACCTACCCCACACCCAGACGCTACACTTTCCTACACCCCCATACACCCTCCAGCACCTTCCCTAAACACCCCTACACCATCCAGCACCTTCCCTAGACACCCCTACATCCTCCAGCATCTTCCCTAGACACCCCTACACCCTCCAGCACCTTCCCTAAACACCCCTACACCCTCCAGCATCTTCCCTAGACACCCCTACACCCTCCAGCACCTTCCCTAAACACCCCTACACCCTCCAGCACCTTCCCTAAACACCCCTACACCCTCCAGCACCTTCCCTAGACACCCCTACACCATCCAGCACCTTCCCTAGACACCCCTACACCCTCCAGCACCTTCCCTAGACACCCCTACACCCTCCAGCACCTTCCCTAGACACCCCTACACCCTCCAGCACCTTCCCTAGACACCCCTACACCCTCCAGCACCTTCCCTAGACACCCCTACACCCTCCAGCACCTTCCCTAGACACCCCTACACCCTCCAGCACCTTCCCTAGACACCCCTACATCCTCCAGCATCTTCCCTAAACACCCCTACACCCTACAGCACCTTCCCTAGACATCCCTACACCCTACAGCACCTTCCCTAGACATCCCTAAACCCTACAGCACCTTCCCTAGACACCCCTACACCCTCCCTACACCCACCGGCTTAACATACGTCTTCCCACACCTGCGGAAGCTCTCCGCCGCTCGCCCCAATTTACGAGTATTAAAAAAATAATGGGCTGGTCATAACTTTTTTACATTGAAGCTCCTTAATAAATTGCGAGTCGGCTGGGCCCCGATAACGATCCCTCAGCCGCGTTAGGACGAACATGAACCAGTGTCACACCCCCGCCAAAATAGAAACGTTTTGTAAACAAACGTCTGATTGCAGAAGAACGTAGAACGCAGCCCCTCTTGTAGAAGAACGTAGAACGCAGCACCTCTTGTAGAAGAACGCTTCTACAAGAGGTGGTGGTGTTTGCCGAACAACGTTGCAGTCATCAAGAGCGTAGAAATCAGGGATTGTTTCAGCGTCTTCCGCCGTATTTCGCTTCGGAAATTGGATAACAGATGTCTTGTTGAAGAGTAACGTATGGTGGCCGATTTGAACGCTGGGGTCGGAAGATTTGGGTAGGATTGGAGGGGGAGGGGGGTGAGTGGAGACTGTGTCCTCCCTTGCAGTGTATCCTCCCTGCACTGTGTTCTCACATACACTCTACCCCTCTCCTCTAACTTTCTTTCCACCCCTGACCATTAACACTCCATTACCTTTTAATAACTATATACTCTTCATCTCTTTTCCCTTCCCTTTCCCTTCCCTTTCCCTTCCCTTTCCCTTCCCTTTCCCTTCCCTTTCCCTTCCCTCCCACTACCCCCCTCCCTTCCATCCACTCCTTCTCTCAACGGTCTCCCTTAAGTTACCAAGCTCCTTGGGAAATAGTGGGACAATACATACGTTCTTACGTTCTCCATACGCTCCTACGTTCCCCATACGTAACCTCGGCACTGTCGAATTAGCCTCAACACATGTTAATTGATAATTAATTTTCCTTAAAGTTCTAACACGTTCAGACGATAAGAAGTAACTACAGAAAGTGTGTATCTTATGCCTCCTGGGAGGTTACTCTTATACTTATATCCGACCACAAACCTATATTATAGAAACCCAAGAGTGAAAATGCAGTAATCTCACTGCTAGTGTGTTACCTATTAATAATGCTCCATAAATCTAAAATACTAAGTCAGATATATTATGTATTTACACACACAAATCACAATTTCGTGATGCATCAAATGAACGCCACACGCAATTGTGATTTCTGAGTGTAATGAAGTAAGGGCGAAGAGGGAGAACGGCCTGTTGACATAGCTCGAGTGCATGGGGGGAGTTGTGTAAAACCCTGGTTTGTGCCTCGGAGAGGCTGCAGGATCCAGTAAGTTCAGTAGAACTTCGGTTTCAACGTCTTTTGACCATGTCGTAGCTCAGTCGATTAAGGCAGCGTCTGGGATGCTCTAGGACGCAGGTTCGAATCCTCGTCACGGCCCTTGTGGATTTGTTCATATCATGTATTTGTTAGTGCCACACACGTGTGAACATAGAATAGTGTGCAGTAATGTTTACTATTAAAAAGGGGCGAAGGGGGTGGTAAGAGAACCAATTACTATAAAGCCAAAGTAGGAGAACCAAAGTCGTAGACCCAAAGGGGTGGATATAAATAGGAGGTGTCGCGTATGGACCAATAGGCCTTCTGCAGTTTCCACAATTCTTGTTTTCCTTCCTTTCTTTCTTATTCTTCCAGAATTATTCTTAGACCTTCCAGAACAATATTTATTGGCGTAAGTAAGTATTGGACAGCGTCACTCATCCTGTGAGTGGACACATAACCATAATGACAGTATTGGGCAGCGTCACTCATCCTGTGAGTGAACACATAACCATATTGACAGTATAGAGCAGCGTCACTCATCCTGTGAGTGAACACATCACCATAATGACAGTATTGGCCAGTGTCACTCATCCTGTGAGTGAACACATCACCATAATGACAGTATTGGGCAGTGTCACTCATCCTGTGAGAGAACACATTACCATAATGACAGTATAGAGCAGCGTCACTCATCCTGTAAGTGAACACATCACCATAATGACAGTATAGAGCAGCGTCACTCATCCTGTGAGTGAACACATCACCATAATGACAGTATAGAGCAGCGTCACTCATCCTGTAAGTGAACACACCGCCACAGCAGCGTAAACAATGTTCAACACTCCCACAATAGCAAGAAAATCCCGTCTGAGTTGTCATCTTGTCACCCCATTTTTCACGTTGAGGAAATAATTATCAGAAGACGTCAAGCTTATCAAACACCAGTAAAGTTACCAGCCACATCAACCTGTTAAGACATAACTTAAGATGTTGATACCAGACCTAAAGACATTGAAGATTAATGATGATAAATGTCACCTCGAGAAGCAAATTCAACAGAAAACGCATTCACAGCTGTTGGCGGGCTCTGAGGGAGAACTAAAAGTATTCATATTTCTAAAAATTTCATGGTTGAAGAGAAGGAAAGTGGTTTGTTGACAATGTATATGGAAGGAGGTGACTTTCTTGCCTACCCCTTGAGCACCCAGGGGACAATGGCACAATAAATATATCTGGTGATTTTTGACATTTCTATGCACCCATAGAATAGTGAAATAGTGCTCTGTAACACCTTATATGTGGCGCTCTCTGATGATGAGAGTGTGGCACAGGAGGGAAGCTCTGGCCACATCTGTAGGCAACGGTGACAGCCGGGGTCACATCTGTAAGCAACGGTGACAGCCGGGGTCACATCTGCAGGCAACGCTGACAGCCAGGGTCACATCTGTAAGCAACGGTGACAGGCGGGGTCACATCTGTAAGCAACGGTGACAGGCGGGGTCACATCTGTAAGCAACGGTGACAGGCAGGGTCACATCTGCAGGCAACGCTGACAGGCGGGGTCACATCTGTAGGCAACGCTGACAGCCGGGGTCACATCTGCAGGCAACGCTGACAGCCGGGGTCACATCTGCAGGCAACGCTGATAGCCGGGGTCACATCTGTAGGCAACGCTGACAGCCGGGGTCACATCTATAGGCAACGCTGACAGCCGGGGTCACATCTGCAGGCAACGCTGACAGCCAGGTCACATCTGCAGGCAACGCTGACAGCCGGGGTCACATCTGTACTCCTCATCTGGGAGCGACCACACCCCCGGATGTTTCCTCTCCTCCCCCCCCCCCTTTCTCAAGTAACCTCTGACCTTTGAACTCTCCTCATCAGCTCCTCCATTCTACCTCTCATTTCCTTCTCTCTACCTTCTCCCTCTCCCACCCTGTACATCTCCCCCTCACTTCCCCTCACTTCCCCTCTCTCCTCCCCTCCAATATCTTCCCCGAGACAATATATCCCTCTTGACTTAATTAATTACGTTTCTCCCCGCATAATGAAAACCCGTAATTACTTTTTCACGGGCCCTTTCGTAGCCATTCATCATGCGCTCGCGGTGATGTGTCGAAGCACCGCCGACGAGTCGACCATCAGGTCGAGTCCGCTAACGAGTCGACTACGTGCGTCAGGTAAGTGGTTCATCTGACGCACGTAGAGCGACGCACGATGAACGAGTGTTACGACGCCAGCACGATTGGAACCCCCCCAAAAAATTAGACTTAAATAGGTTTGTGGTGGGTGGTGGTGGTGGCGGTTAAGGGGCCCAGAGTGGGGGTCCGGAATTGGGTATGGGGGTGGACCGGAGGGTGGCTGGTACGGGATGATTAAAAGAACAAAAAAAATCCCCCATCCCAATGGTTCCAATTAACGGTCCGGTCCTGTTGTGGATTGGCGGTTAAAACGGTAATCTGCTGACTGGGTCTCTGGCGCCATCAGGAGTCCAGATGGACTCCGAGACGAAGTTTTTGGACACTTTTGACCGTTTCCTGAGGAAGGGAAAGATTGGGCCCCTTTCCATGGGAGGCAGAGGAGGGGGTAAGGTAATTAGGGGAGAGAAAGCGCCTATAGCCAGTATGATTATATAACGCCTAGAAGGGATAGGAGCTAGGACAGGGAGCTGGGATAGGAGGACAGTCAAGGAACAGTGTGTTTGCCACGCTACGACCCAACACACCAGCTGTTCCCTTGACGTTCCTCACCAGCTGCCTAGCTGGTTCCCTGATGTTCCATACACACACCTGGTAGATGCTAGCAGGCGATGAGTCACAATAACGAGGCTGAAGTCTGTTGACTAGACCACACACTAGAAGGTGAAGGGACGACGACGTTTCGGTCCGTCCTGGACTATTCTCAAGTCGATTGTGAATGGTCAATCGCCTAACACAATCGACTTGAGAATGGTCCAGGACGGACCGAAATGTCGTCGTCCCTTCACCTTCTAGTGTGTGGTCTGGTCAACAGATTCTAGCAGTCTATCATTTCCGTCAACCCTTGGTGTAGTGGTTAGCACACTCGCCGGCGAATTACAAGCCGACCCGAGTTTGAACCATGGACAGATGAATGACTGGGCACAGTTCCTTCACCGTGTGTCCCCGTTCCCCTAGCAGTAACTCGGGACCTGGATGTAAACCTATTATAAGAATCTTGTTCTGGGAGCATTAACTGCGCTGAATAGCCCTAACCATTTCCAGTGCCTGACCTGAGGCCTACATCTCAAATTGCACAATTCCAAACAACTCAAGTACTTCAACCACCACATTTAAATTAACAACTAATCAAAAAAAACCACTGATCAGTTCCATCAGTAGAAATAATACTATTATTAACAATCCCACACATAACAATAATAGGGATTATATCCAACACATCAACAATTAGACCACAATACCGGAACTCCCACACCCACCCGCGGGACCTCCTTAGTTCCGGGACGGCCTTGTTTACCAGCCCGACCCTCATTACCGCGGGACAAGTTAAGGATGCCTCCAGAGCGGTGAGGAGGCGGCGCGAGGACCCTGATGTCCTCTTAGCCAGCCAGCCAGCCAGTCAGGAGGAAGACGGGCATTAAAAATTCGGGCGGTCAATCGATGTCTCGACAATTATAGGAGTCGACCACCGGAGGCAGCGTGGTCCACGCGCTCCGGTCCCCAGCTGTCATGTCCTCAACGTGGACCCTCCCTCCCTCACGCCTTCTCTCCCTCACGCTCTCCCTCACTCACTCCCTCACATCCTCACGCCCTCCCTCCCTCACATCCTCACGCCCTCCCTCCCTCACATCCTCACGCCCTCCCTCCCCCAGGGGCGTGTACACACACGCACAGATGAAGATAGAAGCAGAAGTTGTAATGAGGAGCTTCAGTAGAAGGCCTGCTATACGGGACCTACCCACAGATGGGATCTGTCATATAATTACATGACCACGCGTTCATTCTCTCTCTCTCTCTCTCTCTCTCTCTCTCTCTCTCTCTCTCTCTCTCTCTCTCTCTCAGCCTTATCTGATCCACACCTTCACTCTTCCGAAAAAACTCAAACACGTGGCGGCGTTCCTCGACGTTCATATGGCGTTCTACGACGTTCCTGCGACGTTCTACGACGTTCCTGCGGCGTTCTACGACGTTCCTGCGGCATCGCCTACAGAAGTCATCTCGATCACCCTCTCAGGGTTGAAGCAGCACACGCAACCAACAGGAATGGCCTCTCATGATTAACTTAATATTAAATTAATATTCTGGTGATTAAATGTAAACCATTAAATTATCAGATTGAGAAAAATCCGTGGGAGCCATAAGCAGGATTCGAACCCGCACACTTGGAACTCCCAAGCGCACGCCCTAGACCACTACACCGCGACATGGCCAAAAGCATCGCAACCTGTGAAACTTGCGACTTGAATCCTCTATGGGGGGTACCGAGGCTTCCACAGAAGCCCAATCAGGGGGTTTCACGCACTGCCCCTTCCCCTCCCTCATGCAGTCAAGCTGTGGTCCAGGGTTTCCACCTCCGATTGATTGATAAAGATTAAGCCACCCCCAAGAGGTGGCACGGGCATGAATAACCCGTAGGTTCTATCTCCAATGCTTCACTTCAAATGGATTGACTATACAGAATACGAAAACAGTGTTAGAGGAGACGGGAGACATCTCCCGTCACGCAGGGTGCAGTCGCACCTCCACAGATCTCCAGTATCAGCTCTTGATACTGGTAATGGCTCAAAAGGGCCACCACTTGCGGGCTATTCATGCCCGTGCCACCTTTTGGGTGGCTTAATCTTCATCAATCAATCAATCTGTTGGAGGATAGGTTTTCTTAACCCATCCTCTAACCAATACATCCCAAATCCTTTTTGAGATGTATGGGGGGTTTTGAGGACGGTGGAGGGGAGTGTGAAGTCACTTGTGGATGGGGGATGAAGTACACGATTCATGGGACGAGGGGTGGGGGTGTGTGTGGTCTGTGGGGGTACATAATGGGGAGTGGGGGGTTATGAGTGATAGGGAGTGTGTGGGGGGTTATGGGGTGTAATGGGGAGGAGGGAGGGAGGTGGGGAGTTAAGGAAAGGGGGATAGGATGCAAGAGACAGCAGATGTGCGCTAGGCAGCTGGGAATTGCTGGGATCATAGTAATTACTCCAGTGATGCTGCCTCTTCACATGTGTGTGTGTGTGTGTGTGTGTGTGAGTGTGAGTGCATGTATGTTTTTGCACCAGAGGTGGTAACCTCATACCTTTATATATATATATATATATATATATATATATATATATATATATATATATAT
>NW_025554283.1:0-30000 GCF_020424385.1 Procambarus clarkii | reverse complement strand
GAGGTAATAACCCCACCCCAAGGTATTGACCCCACCCTGGTGTAATAACGACCCCAGAATGTTATCCCGCACCCTGCCACCACCCCTCGCCCCCAGGCCTGTCACCACCGGTCACAACTCCGCCGGTCACAACGCCGCCGCGCCTGACCAGTCATCACAGACGCCTCAAGTGGTGACGGAGGTAGGGAAGTGCGTCCCAGTAGTGATGCTAGGAGGACTATGTGGAGGAGGCGAGGTTGGAAGAGGAGGAGCTGGGAGAGGTGAGGGAGGAGAGGCTGGGAAAGTTAAGGGATGAGGAGAGGCAGGGAGGGGTGAGGGAGGACAATAACAGTAAGAGTGAGAGAACAGAAACTAAGTGGGAAAGTACAAGATATGGAACGCTGGTAGGGCGCTATGGAAGAATAAAGGAATGACGGCCGGGAGGGAAGGAGATAAAAACGTACGGATGTAGGGACGAAGGCGGTGAAGGCGGAAACGAGAGAAAAGGGGCTAGGAAGAGAAAAGACAGCCGAGAAGACATGGACGGCAAGAATCAGCATAAAAGGAGAGAGACAGAAGGAGAGAGAGAGAGAGAATACAGAAAAGAACAGCCCGATCCTCCAATGCATCCCCTCATTCTTTCCCTACATTTGGTGGTCTGGCTAGAGTTAAGACACGCACTCAGCTGACCACACCAGTGATTACTGCACGGACCCATCCCAGGCGCTGCTCGTATCAACGTCTCTACCACAGTTTACACGTCAATTTGGCCTATGTGGGGTCCCAAGGAGACGCAGGGGGCGCAGCTCCCTTGATAACTCGCGTTCCGTTGACTACAGAGTACAAGAGTTCAAGAGTACAAGGGAGCTCGACAGAGTAGAGACAGGAGAGAGAGAGTGAGGCAGGAGATAGAGAGAAACTGACAGGCATAAACTAATCATGTTGTTAAAGATTTAGCTACTCAGGACGAAGTGTCCATGTAGCACGGGCTATGGTGAGCCCATAAAAACTAATCAGTTAAGCTTCTACTATAAACCCGTCGACCACATGCTCTGCTACCCTGGGCAGCTGACCACAGCATAAGCTGACGCGTTAAGCTGAAATAATCCATCAGCAGCGGCTTGAGTTTTAAGATATGAGAAACTATTCTTAGCAGCCTTAGACTCTCTTACACCTGAGAATCAGTAACAGTTCACGGAAATGAGACATATATATATAATATATTATATTATATATTATTATATATATTATATATATATATATATATATATATATATATATATATATATATATATATATATATATATATATTATATATTTATATATTTATATATTTATATATTTATATATATATATATAAAGTATATATATTTATATATATATATATTTATATATATATATATATATATATATATATATATATATATTTATATATATATTTATATATATTTATATATATATATTATATATTATATTATATATATATATAAACCCATTTAGTTTTAAATGTACTTAAATATTAAATAATACCTGTATAGGAGCTATGTTACATCTACTAGCAATTTATCGCGTCAACTGCCTGGAGCTAGAGGCATTCACTTTTAAATTTTAGTAAAATCTCGGTCAGATTCCATCCCTGGACGCACACAGCTACAGGGAACACACAAGCCATCCGGACGAGGAGCGCTTTAAGACACAAAGAAGACTAATAAACGCGGCTCATTTGGGGGGAAACTTGCCTGAAACGTGATCGTAATTCTCCTATTCTCAGTTGGTCTTAACTGGTCTCGTTTTGTCTTACCTGATATTTGTATTTCTTTGGTCACAAATGGCCTAGAATATGTTATATATATCTCCCTAGACCAGACAATTCCCACCTGTTCTGATTACCGTATGGTCTCGGTGTCGGTCTCGGTCGGTCTCTCTCTCTCTCTCTTTCCCGGGCCGGGTTAGCAAGGCTATTTACAGTAGCTGCTGCTCCACAAACTACCGCTGTTTATGCTTCTGTCGACCCAGCGATCGTCAGCGTTATTACCCATACTTCAATTGGTTTACAAGTCAGGTAATCACCTTGGTAATGACTCAAAGTGTGTGATTATCTGTCATTAACAGCTCGTCAGTTTTGATTGTTTCAGAGTTACTGAAGCGTGATGGATACCGTTCCCTGGAGGACGAGGAATTCTTACTGGAATTGACTTGGAAAGGATATTTTCTCTATCCATAAAGTCTCGAGTTTATTAAATATATTCCCCTATTTTCGTATTTTAAGAAATACACATTTCATAGAAAAATGACTTTGCTTTTAAGGGAAATATATTCTTTGAATGATCGTCGTAGAATTGGAAATTCTCAGTTCGACCCTTTCTATCAGCCAGGACCCTTTTTTGTGTGTTATAGAGGATCATAACACTGCCGCGGGACTGTGAAGCGAAGCAGACTGGAAAAGTATTTGGATCGCTTTTCACGGGGCATTGAATTCTCTCCTGCCACTATGGTCGAGCACATTATTCCCCGCCGACCTGATGCTTTATATCCGTCCACCGTGGCTGGGGAACACAAATACTTTTGAAGAATTACGTCACCAGGTTGGCAGAAATATTTTTTTTTTCCCCGCACGGCACATCTTGAAAAGAATTTCTTGTGTACATTTTCCACTCTTGTGCATCGTTTGTACATAGCTTTTGGGAAACAGTTCTTGGAAGAGGACCCTTGAGATAACTTCTCGCGCTGCGTTGAAATCTCTCATTCGTATTCCTTGAAAGACTAATTTTCATATTGTAGGAGAAAAAAATTATTTCAAGAAGCGAAATGGAGCAGAATAGGAGAGTTTTTTCTCGAAGAATTTCAGACTGGACTGCGGGTTGCTTACCAAGTGTTGTGATGTGTGGTCGGGAGCCCCTAGAGGCGGGCTTTGTTGTGTAGGAGAGTTGAGGGCTCACTACGGAGTGGGTCCCCGGCCACATTGTTGTCAGCGTAGAGTCCGCCCCTTCTGCTCGCCCTTCACGTGTTCTTAGGCGCCTCACAAGAGACACACTGATCGAAAAAAATATATGGAACCGTGTCAAATTTCACTTCATTGTATGTGAACGTGTGCTGGGCGACGTTATGGTCCTGTGCCCACCACTGGTCGACTGTCTCTCCTCGTTAGTCTTCCAAAGCAGCGTATGATTGAAAAACGATAGGCAGATGCAGGCAGACCAAAACACATAAGAAACTACTCCAACCCCCCCTATATCACCTACCACATTGACCGTGGGATGGGTGGCCATTGACGTTCTTCACGAGAGCTTTTGTGTGGATGACAGTGTTATAAAGCGTCCTTTGATTACGTATAGATTTGAAGACGGTTTATTTATTTCTTACTCCTTGTATGAACGCTTACACTGGCCGGGGTGTGGGGGAGGCACATTCCAGAGGACCTTCGCTGGTGAACAAATCCCCACGGGGCTGTGATGAACAAATCGCTGGTTGTTGTTGTTGTAGTAGATTCAGCACAGGCTATGGTGAGCCCGTGGTGGACTTACCTGGCACAGGAGCGGGGCTGTATGTGAAAGAGCAATGGTTGTCATTGTGTAGTGTGATAAGGGCTCTGCTGATTGAGAAAGATACTGAAACTATTTGTAATCGTTTTTGTCCGTGAATTAGCGTGAAGTTGACTAACAAAACAAGAGGAATGATCTTGAAATTTCCACGTTACTATATGCAATTTTTAGCGCATTTACGAATTGCAAATGCACAAATTAATATATTAATCGTTTCTGAACTCTGCAGAGGGTGCTTGCCATGTTATCATTTGATTATCCATGGAAGTTAGCTGAAATCGTTCAACGAATGGTGTCAGTTGTAGGGTAGGCAGCACGTATTTTGTGTAGAACATCAGGGGATAGTGTGAGGATAGTGCGGGCAGATGGATAGGTGGGGGCGATGGCAGACAGGGCATGTGATGGTATGGGGGAGGCCGGCTGCTGTCGGGAGGGCAGCAGGTGATGGTAGTGTGAGGAGGCTGGCAGGTAGTGGGGAAGGGACGATGGGTGGGGGTGGTACGGACAGGAGGGACGGGTAACGAGCTATCGAACCCGTCCCAGGAAGACACCTACACAATACACCGGAAAATGGGAGAGATGTACCTACTCCTCTTCCCCTCACTATTTATCTCTATCTCTTAAAATTTGGAGTGTCCATTAGTTAAGAGAGAAACTTCTCCCACCCGCGCTCTCTCTCTCTCTCCCCTCTCTCTCTCTATATATATATATATATATCTATCTATTTTCCTCTCTCTCTTTGCGAGGCCCATTCTGTAGTATATAGACCCAGTGTGGAACCCCGAACGATGATAATGGAAATAAACCCAAGAAATTATAAAATCCAGAGGTATCCAACGCGGCACGTACTAGAACTAAAAGGATTAAACTACGGGGAAATGCTAAGGCAGATGAACTTCACACCACTTTAAGAGGGATATAATTAAGGAGACATGATAACGACATACAAGATTCTCAAGGAAATTCATAAGGCTGATAAAGCAGATGCTGTCAGTAAATCAGAGTAACAAGGGGACATAGAAGGGAAACTTGAGGCACCGACGAATTAGGTGTATGGTAGAAAGAATTTTTTTTTGAGTGTAAGAATAGAAAGAAGATGGATTGTGCTGGAGACAGAAGATAGACAGCAGAAGTTAACACAATTGATTCAAAATTAAACCTATCAAAGAAACAGTTTAGTGAGAGCATATCCATCCACATATCGTCTTACAGGTATATATATGTGTACACATAGTTCCGGGCACCCGTTGCTCCGGGCACCCGTTGCTCCGGGCACCCGTTGCTCCGGGCACCAGTTGCTCCGGGCACCAGTTACTCCGGGCACCAGTTGCTCCGGGCACCCGTTGCTCTGGGCACCCGTTGCTCCGGGCACCCGTTGCTCCGGGCACACATGGCTGTGGAGATAACATCTGTAATATCTTCAGCGCACCCACCACCGTTGTTAAAGTCTTCCGTATAATTGAGTATGGTGTTGTAGGGAGTGGTGTGGGAGAGAGTGCAACATAGCCATACTGTTGAAGCTCTCTTTATTTCCTTGTCATCCACTTGGGCAGGACGGTAGAGCAACGGTCTCGCTTCATGCAGGTCGGCGTTCAATCCCCGACCGTCCACAAGTTGTTGGGCACCATTTCTTTCCCCCCGTCCCATCCCAAATCCTTATCCTGACCACTTCCCATTCACCTGGGCTCTAGGAGATTCGAACCCTGGATCCCCACGCGTGTGTGAGGCCAAAGCTCCATCGAACGAGGTATTAAGTGGTCTTAATAAAATAAGTTCCCTTTCATTAAATTAGGGAAAAGCCAGAAAAATAAGTTTATTTACACGGAAGTGTGAATGGCAATTTATATTGGTCAACTACCTGTGCATGGGAGTAGTCTCTGTTCTTGTTGTTTTGTTTTGTTTTTTTTATTATTTTCTACCACAGACGTGGCCAGACATTTACACTGCTAACCAGCATATATACATTTTCCTCTGTCCTCCATGGACAGGGTTAGAGAAGTAGTAGTCTCTGTGACAGACGCCTCTTTCGGAGCACCGCTCCTGTGCCAGCTAAGTCCGCTGTGGGCTCGCCATAGCCCGTGTTACTCGGAACTTGTTCCGAGTAGCTGAATCTATAACAACGAGAGCTTCTTCATTCTGAGGTTATGTCCGGAGGGGAGAGTACCAGGGATCATCTCTAGTCGTTCCCTCGTGACCCATGTCGACACAAGAGCGGCTTGAACGAGTGTCCGGGAAAAGGTTGACGAGGTTCATAACGACCCGGACAGAGATACTGTGACGGGGGAAAATGGTTTACGTGAAAGGCGAAACCTCTCTCTTTCTCTGTCTCCATCCAGATGCTGGACAAAGGGGGATCAGTGGCTAACAGATCAGCGCCAGTTACCATTGTTTCAGTGTTTGGGGGGGGGGGGGGGATATGGGGAGGGGTAGTCGACAGGACTTCCACCTCTTTGTGGATCGGGGTGCTGGGTGGGTAGGGGAACCTCCGACGAATACCTCATGTTATGTAGCCTAAGCCGTTGCCCCTGCCTATACCCACACCTCAACCCCACCACATCCACTATACACCCACCACATCCACTATACACCCACCACATCAACTACACACCCACCACACCAACTATACACCCACCACATCAACTACACACCCACCACACCAACTATACACCCACCACATCAACTACACACCCACCACACCAACTATACACCCACCACATCAACTACACACCCACCACACCAACTATACACCCACCACAACAACTATACACCCACCACACCAACTATACACCCACCACATCCACTATACACCCACCACACCAACTATACACCCACCACACCAACTACACACCCACCACACCAACTACACACCCGCCACACCAACTATACACCCACCACATCCACTATACACCCACCACACCAACTATACACCCACCACACCAACTACACACCCACCACACCAACTACACACCCACCACACCAACTACACACCCACCACACCAACTACACACCCACCACACCAACTATACACGCACCACATCCACTATACACCCACCACACCAACTATACACCCACCACACCAACTACACACCCACCACACCAACTATACACCCACCACACCAACTATACACCCACCACACCAACTACACACCCACCACACCAACTATACACCCACCACATCCACTATACACCCACCACACCAACTATACACCCACCACACCAACTACACACCCACCACACCAACTACACACCCACCACACCAACTATACACCCACCACATCCACTATACACCCACCACACCAACTATACACCCACCACACCAACCACACACCCACCACACCAACCACACACCCACCACACCAACTACACACCCACCACACCAACCACACACCCACCACACCAACTATACACCCACCACATCAACTACACACCCACCACACCAACTACACACCCACCACACCCACCACACACCCACCACATCAACTACACACCCACCACACCAACTATACACCCACCACACCCACCACACCCACACTCATTCCTGTGTCTGGCATAAAGACGGGCGATGCTTTCCTCAATCGACAACGTTTGAAACAACTCGAGTTTTAATTTGCGGGGCACAAACTTAGCTTATATGTTCTGTACCCACCGTCGCGGCCGTGATGAAGGCCGCGAGAACCGAAGGTCCCATGCAAGTCTTCGCCCAAAAATACACGAAATTGGAAATCCGCTCGAGACGGATGACGGGTGAGGGCTATAACATGTATCCCGTCAAGTGAGTGGACGGGCGGAGGAGGGAGCACCGACCTACTGCCTTTGTTTTGATAATGAAAACAGCCGCAGTGTTGTGGGGGGGCTACGGCCACTATCATGTAGGGTATACGTGATAGTGGCCGCGATAGATGATACGTGATAGATAGAGTATCCGAAGACGTGGGCTGGAATGCATCATGCTATGAAAAGATCTTGTAAAGAGCCTATTTCTGTTAGGGGGCCCACATGGGTTTGGCGTGGGTCTGTGTAAAGTGTGGGTTTTATAAGATTATGGAAGCCGTATGTGGGTGTTAGGGTTATGAGAGCGAGTGTGTGGGGAGGGGGGTATGGGTATGAGTGAGAGGGGGTATGGGGGTATGGGTGGGTGTTCTTGCGCAAGCGTCAGCCCCCACCCCTCTCTACAGCCCCACCTGGCAACGTGAGTCTACAGTCCTGATGGTCCTACAGCTGCTGCTCCTGCTTGTAATCCTGACACTGCTTTTACAACAGCTGCTGTTGTTTCTGTTGCTTCTGCTGCTACCTCTTCTGGCGTTGGCACGACTCCATACTCAAACTTGCTTCTCCAGCATTAAAACGAATTCTTGCGCTGCTGTTCTGTGTTGTGATGAAGAGCCGCGTGCCGGGGCTGTAAACAGCCTCCAGCATCCAGTTACACAGCAGATGCTGGCCAGGTCGCGGCGGACCTCCACACACTGCCCAAGCTGTAGTGTAGAATATCCCTCCAGCGGATCATCTCCCCCTGGATGTCTGCCCCGCTCAACACATGTCCCTCTGGGCCCCAGCTCCCCCTTCCTCAGTGGGGGTAATCTAGATCTATCGGAGCAGATCTATCGTTAGCAGATCTATCTGTCTGCTAACTTTTGATTTCTAATGGCTATCTTTGTTGGTTATGGTCTTACTTGCCGAGGAATACAAAGTGTTAATACAAAATATTTGTGTTACAATGTATTGAATAATAATTATTATAATAATTAGTACAATTAATTTATTATCACATCGTTATCATAAACATATCGTTATCTTATTCTCATACATGTCCTCCATAGCCTGGGGGTGATAGGAAGACATTTCCATTAATTAGATATTCAGACAAGAAGCCCCAAGACGTGTCCCTGACAGGTATACCTTCCCCCCCCCCCCCAAGACGTGTCCCTGACAGGTATACCTTCCCCCCCAAGACGTGTCCCTGACAGGTATACCTTCCCCCCCAAGACGTGTCCCTGACAGGTATACCTTCCCCCCCAAGACGTGTCCCCTGACAGGTATACCTTCCCCCCCAAGACGTGTCCCTGACAGGTATACCTTCCCCCCCAAGACGTGTCCCTGACAGGTATACCTTCCCCCCCAAGACGTGTCCCCTGACAGGTATACCTTCCCCCCAAGACGTGTCCCTGACAGGTATACCTTCCCCCCAAGACGTGTCCCCTGACAGGTATACCTTCCCCCCCAAGACGTGTCCCCTGACAGGTATACCTTCCCCCCCAAGACGTGTCCCTGACAGGTATACCTTCCCCCCAAGACGTGTCCCCTGACAGGTATACCTTCCCCCCCAAGACGTGTCCCTGACAGGTATACCTTCCCTCCCAAGACGTGTCCCCTGACAGGTATACCTTCCCCCCCAAGACGTGTCCCTGACAGGTATACCTTCCCCCCAAGACGTGTCCCCTGACAGGTATACCTTCCCCCCCAAGACGTGTCCCTGACAGGTATACCTTCCCTCCCAAGACGTGTCCCCTGACAGGTATACCTTCCCCCCCAAGACGTGTCCCAGACAGGTATACCTTCCCCCCCCCCCAAGACGTGTCCCAGACAGGTATACCTTCCCCCCAAGACGTGTCCCAGACAGGTATACCTTCCCCCCCAAGACGTGTCCCTGACAGGTATACCTTCCTTCCCGCAGGTGGCGACCGTCCGCGAGGACTTCGACGACCTGCTGAAGGCGCTGCCGGAGGGAACAGTGGCTGGCACCCCGACCTCCCCGCCGGGGACGCCTGGCGAGGTGGGTACACTATGCAGTAATGACTGTTATTGTTATATTGTCGAGGGGCCTGTCGGCTGAGTGTACAACGCTCGGGATTCGTAGTCCTAAGGTTCCGGGTTCGATCCCCGGCGGAGGCGGAAACCAATGGGTAGAGTTTCTTTCACCCTGATGCAACTGTTCACCTAGCAGTAAATAGGTACCTGGGAGTTAGACAGCTGCTAAGGGCTGCTTGCTGGGGGGGAAGGTAACAAAAAGAAGGCCTGGTCGAGGACCGGGCCACAGGGACGCTATGCCCCGAAATTATCTCAAGATAACCTCAAGATAGTATAAAGGGGGCTGTGGTGGGTGGGGTAGAGGTAGGTTGCATGCCGGTGATGCATGGTCTAGCACTGGTCTCACGTAGGTTGTGTATAGGCTTTTTAAAGAAATCGTCGTTTTATATCCTAGAGGCTATCCTAAGGCTCTGCAAATTGTTCATTTACTGCTGATATTATGGTGCTTGTGTGTGTGTGTGTGTGTGTGTGTGTGTGTGTGTGTGTGTGTGTGTGTGTGTGTGTGGAGCTGGAGTGGTGAGGCCTGTGTGTTGTCCTCTCTGGGTGGGAGGGGCAGGGGGGGGGGAGGACAAGCTCCAGTGAGGGAGGACAATCACCAGTGAGGGAGGGAGGGAGGACAAGCACCAGTGAGGGAGGGAGGGAGGACAAGCACCAGTGAGGGAGGGAGGACAAGCACCAGTGAGGGAGGGAGGACAATCACCAGTGAGGGAGGGAGGACAATCACCAGTGAGGGACGGAGGACAATCACCAGTGAGGGAGGGAGGACAATCACCAGTGAGGGAGGGAGGACAAGCACCAGTGAGGGACGGAGGACAAACTCCAGGGAGGTGGGTGAGGTGGAGGTGAAGGCTGCCAGGAGAGGGAGGGGCGAGGAGAGATGCGTCATGGCAGGTGATGGAGGCAGGTGTCATTAATTAGACGAGACGTGTGGCGGCGGTGACGACGACAGTGACGGTGACTGTGACAACAACAGTGACGATGACGGTGACGATGACGGTGACTGAAAGTTCCTCGATTATTCAACAGCAAAACGACGGACTAGTTGACACCGAATAGTTGACAGCTGCTGCCCTTACGCTGACAGCATCATTCCCTCCCCCCACCACCACCACCACCTCCCCAGCACCCCACCCAGGGGTCGTCTCCCCCTACCCCCCCACCCAGGGGTCGTCTCCCCCTACCCCCCCACCCAGGGGTCGTCCCCCCTACCCCCCCCCCCCCCCCCACCCGGGGGTCGTCCACTACATACACCGCACAAACACAAAGCCGAGACTTTTAAGTCCCCAGAAACATTCAAAATTTGCAGAAGTTATTTAATTTCTAATGAAAGGCAACGACCGAGCGATAGTCATCCGGCCTCGTCCGAGCCCACTGGTCCTTCCCGGCATGAATGATATTGTATTATTTTTGTATAATACAATATAAGAGTCCGTAAGTCTGTAGGAAAATGGTTGAATGGGGCATGAACGACTGCATGGGCGTCAGCGGACCCACACATAGTATAGGTTAGGTAATAATTGTAATTACGAAGCAATAACATGCTTATCTTAAGATACTAACAAGGTTAGGTAAGGTCGGTGTTTTCTATGAATCTTTTTAAGGGTATCTATTATGTTAAGTATGTCACCTATGCACATATTTAATAAGTCAATATTGACTTATTAAATTTGCGAGAACGGGTTGCATATATACTCCCAGGAGAGACTACGGGAATTAAATCTCACGTCGCTCGACGACAGAAGAGTTAGGGGGAACATGATCACCACATACAAGATTCTCAAAGGAATTGATAGGGTTGATAAAGACAGTTTAACACAAGGGGCACACGCATTAGGGGACACAGGTGGAAATTGAGTGTCCACATGTGCCATAGTGACATTAGAATTTATATTTTTTGTGTCATAGTAGTTGTCAAATGGAATGCATTAGGCAGTGATGTGGTGGAGGCTGACTCCATACACAGTTTCAAATATAGATATGATAGAGCCCAGTAGGCTCAGGAACCTGTACGCCAGTTGATCGACAGTTGAGAGCCGGGACCAAAAAGCCAAAACTCAACCCCTGCAAGCACAACTAGGCGAGTACAACTACACACACACACACGCTACACACTTGTGCACACACTACACACTATATACACTACACACACACATCCAAACCATACAGACGATGAGTCACAATAACGTGGCTAAAGATACGATAACCAATCCACACACCACACAATCGACTTGAGAATGGTCCAGGACGGACCAAAACGTCGTCGTCCCTTCACCTTCTAGTGTGTCGTCTGGTCAACACACACACCAGAAGATGTGGAGAGGACGACGACGTGTCGTTCCGTTCTGAACCATTATCATATCACTCAGGCTTCTCATCCTTCAAGCTAGTATTGAGAGAGAAAAAAAAAATCGGAGCTCCCCATGTTACGAGACAGAAGGCTGTGTAATTAGCACCAATTACCCTGTCTCGACGGCTTGTGCACCATCACCATCAACAACAGTTTAGTCGGTCATTAATGTAATCACCTTGACCTTGGCTGGAAACTTACGCATAATTTACGCTTATCCATGATTTCGTTCTTATCTAGAACACGCGTTTGTGCTCGACTGATGCGATTATTAATATATATATATATATATATATATATATATATATATGTCGTACCTAATAGCCAGAACGCACTTCTCAGCCTACTATTCAAGGCCCGATTTGCCTAATAAGCCAAGTTTTCATGAATTAATGTTTTTTCGTCTACCTAACCTACCTAACCTAACCTAACCTAGCTTTTTTTGGCTACCTAACCTGACCTTATCTATAATATAGGTTAGGTTAGGTTAGGTAGGGTTGGTTAGGTTCTGATGCGATTCATTTCATTATAGTAAATATATTAATATATTATATATAGGCTATGAGTTCTGGCTATATATATGTATATATATATATATATATATATATATATATATATATATATATATTTATATATATATATATATATATATATTGTGTGTGTGTGTGTGTGTGTGTGTGTGTGTGTGTGTGTGTGTGTGTGTGTGTGTGTGTGTGTGTGTGTGTGTGTGTGTGTGTGTGTGTGTGTGAGGTGGTGTGCTTCGCCCCATACTAACATAGTGAGGAGCCGGGAACCTGCTCTGATTCCTCACAATTTATGTTCGCGCGCATATTTACTATGTATGCCCCCAGAATGAAGCTATTAGCTCTTGGACCCCGCCTTTCTAACCCTCGGTTGTCTAATGTACTGACTCCCGACATAGTTCTATTTTATCATATTTACTACGTATTTTTCTCTCTCGCACACACACATCCCCAGGATGCAGCCCATAGCAGTATATAGGTACCTGGGAGTTAGCAGCTATGTGAACAGAAGCATCAGGGGGGGAATGAAACTCTGCCTATTTGTTTCCGCCTCCACCGGGAATCGAACCCGGGCCGTTAGGACTACGCTCCCTAAACACTGTGTACTCAGCCGAGTACAACACTGTGCACTCGGCTCCCTGTGTGTATGCGCACTCGCGTGCACGCGTGCGTATCTATGTGTGATAATTTATGTGCATTATTAGATGTGCTAATAGGGTCAAGCAATAATTCCCTGGTCCCACCATTACTTCTGATCGGGAAATTCACGTTTCTCACCGTATTTAATTTTAGAAGTTATTAACTGAAGGTGCCTCAGCGGCCTCCTCGTACAGTCCGTTTCGTTTACTGGTGATTCCTACCAGGAAGACGTTATTGGGACGATTAAGTGAGGGGGAGAGTTGAGGGGCGTATGGGCTGGTGTTGGGCTCTGCGTGAGGGGGAAAAAGTGAGGGGAAGGGGTAGACGAGTGGGCTGTGGGTTGGTATTAGGGCATCCGTGTGAGGGGATGGGGGTGGTGAGGGAGGCAGAGGACAAGTCTACCTCCCTCACCAGCGTCTCGTCTGGTAATTGTCACTTGACCCGTTCAGCAGTTCAGGAATGCTTCACTCTCGCTCGAATGTTTACGAAATACTTTCCCCGCTTGACTATCGTCCCTCATGTTAGTCTGTCCCCTCCCCTAAGCCTACTCCCCACACCCCCGGCCAGTCCAGTCTCGTCTAGCACCTGCAGGAGCCGTCATGCCCCGCCCCAACACCTGCCTGGCGGAGTCACCAAGGTTAAGCAACACACGCCGTCTCACGGGCGCTCACCCCGGCCTACACCTGCTTCCTCTCTCCTTCAAGTCTTCCACATTTCTCTCCTCTCTCCCTTCTCCTCGGGGCCTCGTAGCCTGGTGGATAGCGCGCAGGACTCGTAATTCTGTGGCGCGGGTTCGATTCCCGCACGAGGCAGAAACAAATGGGCAAAGTTTCTTTCACCCTGAATG
The DNA here is from genome assembly GCF_020424385.1 of Procambarus clarkii. Lineage (NCBI taxonomy): Eukaryota > Metazoa > Arthropoda > Malacostraca > Decapoda > Cambaridae > Procambarus > Procambarus clarkii. The sequence continues at coordinate 16,317 of NW_025554283.1, read as the reverse complement.
CCCCTGTTACCTAGCAGTAAATAGGTACCTGGGAGTTAGTCAGCTGTCACGGGCTGCTTCCTGGGGGTGGAGGCCTGGTCGAGGACCGGGCCGCGGGGACACTAAAGCCCCGAAATCATCTCAAGATAACCTCCTTACACATTTAATCTTAGCCTACTTTTCCTCTCCTCCCCGTCTTCCCAAAATGTGTTTCACATTTTATCCTTTATATAACTGTCAACCTGATTCTCTCCATCTGTGTTCCTGCCTTCCTCCCATCCTCTCTAGGCTGCCGACACCTGCCGATGGTGATTGGACAGCGGGTCACTTCAGTAGACCAGCAGTTAGCTGGTCGAATTAGCCGAAATGGGCATTCTATACAAAAATGAAAATGTAATTAAAATCCCTAACCTAATATGTTCCAGCTAGCCAAGGCCTAAAATATACTGTATTAGGCAGAATATAATACATATATGTGCTATACTAGGCCTAGGAATGTTAGTTTGGTTTTGTCTTTCTGTTCCCTCGACAAAATTTATAGTAAACAAAGGTGAAATGAGACGAGGACAACGAGAGCAAGAGAGTAGGGCTACTAGGGCAGGAACACTAGGGCGGGAACATTAGGGCAGGAACACTAGGGCAGGACCAGGGCCTGCCCAAGGGTATGGGGGAGGGGGGGGGGGTACACACTGCGAAGGACAGCGGCCGCCTGCGTCCCTAACCAACACCTGCCGCAGAGGAATGGCGCCCCGCCGCAGGCAGCCTAGGCCACCCGCTGCCTGTCGCCGCTCACTGCGACGACGAGCAAAAGAACCCGTAGGAAGAAGTAACAGAGAGAGAGAGAGAAGGAGGGAAAGTGAAATAGGAGATGGGGAACACGAAATAAATATACAAATAGGAAATTTAAACGACAGAGGAAATTAACAAAGGTTAAATAATATATATGAACATACATATGTTACTAGTTTGTTCATACGCAAATGAGTACCAAATGTTTTGCGGACTTGCGGTAGCCTACAGAGTAGTAAGAGTACTGGTACTTGAACAGATATTACCCAAGTAGAAGCCATGGCTGTAGTAATGGTGGCTGGGGCAGGAGCAGTGCGAACAGATGCCCTTGCACCGAGACCCGACACTAAACCTATCGTGTTCTCCCGCAGAAGTCTGAAGCAGGAGCCGCGGCAGCGTCGTCGACGAGAGGAGTGGCTGCGGCAGTGGCTCGCGCCGCCCAGCTGCGTCAGGAGCAGCGTGTAGCCGCCCTGGAGCAGCGGGCAGACAGCCTCGACTTCGCCCTCACCCGCGCCCAGAAGAAGGTAAGGATCCACTAGTCTACCTTAAGGTCTATCCAGCACCTCTGATTTAATGCAAAGTGTTTTGTACGCTGTTTACCTCAAATTCTTGAGAATATCGGTCCCAATTAAGGCGGGATTGAAATTGAAATGTTGTTGTTTAAGATTCAGCTTCTAGGAACAAAAAGTTCTAAGCAGCACGGGCTATGGTGAGCCCGTAGTGGACTTACCTGGCACAAGAGCGGGGCTGTAACTGGAATTGAAATGAGTTCATTGAGGTATAAATACATACAAAGGGGTGAGATGGCTCAAACTATTCTCACCCCGTTCAGTACAACTAAAAAAAAAATAGTTCTTATAGTTGGTATCAGTAGTTTACCTACATCGGGTTAATTCGAAACAAAAACAATAAATTGTATTTGTAAAAGTAGAAATATAAAGTAGAGTGAATGGTCGCCAGAAGCTGAAAAGTCCTGTAAATGCTACACGAATCTTACCCAAGCATTTAGAGACCACAGAAGGTCCACTCACACCACACCACACGGTTGAGAGGCGAGACCGAAGAGCTAAAGCTCAACCCCCGCTAGCACAACTAGATGAGTACACGATGGCACAGTTTTAAGCTCACCAACTTCAAGTTCAACTGAACTTAATATTATCCAGCTTCAATCTCCCCCAAAGCCTCAGTGTTGAAAGGGTAGGAGGATATACCATCCTCTCAAAGAGGTAATAAATCCATGAAACTATGATACAATCAAAACCGCAAAAATTCTAAATTTTCTATGCGAACTATAAAATTTCTAGTTCGCACTAAACTATGCGAACTAAGAGAGAGCCCCGTGAGTAACCATCCCCCGGCCCTCTGCTCTTGACTGCCCCGTATAAAATAATAATATATGCAAATATTTCAGACAATAGCAAATCACACACTTTCAGTAATATGCAAATGAAGTGTAAGATTCTATTGAAATATAAAATATTGCAAAGAATTATGACGCATTCTTATGCCCTTTGAGATATTTTGGAAATTATCTAAAAATATCACAATTACATTGATTTGCTTTGCTGAATTTGATTCATTTATGTATTAAGTGTATTAAGTTCTCTCCGCAGATTTGGGTCGCACTCCTAATATATCTTATTTCTCTTCGCAGTTGTCGTCGTTCTCGCTTGGCTCAGGAGTCGAGGAGCGAGTTGCGGAACTGGCCGAGGCGGAGCGCCAACTGGAAACAAAAGCCGAGGCGGCGACGACCGGAGTAGGAGAAGTGAGGTCGTCCTCGGTAAAGCTTCTGGCCGCGCTGGAGGCTCTGGAGGCCCGGATGGAGAAGGAGGTGGCGGAGGTCAAGCAAGAGGTGGCCAAGATGGAGTTCACGGTGGCCCAGACGGCGGCGGAACGACAGAGTGGCCAGCAAGACGCTCGCGCAGCCCACGACGACACCTCCGCCTTACGCTCGGACCTACAGGGCGTGTCGCGACACCTCGACGAGATCACCCTCAAGACGGCAGCGCTGGAGGGCCGGAAGCTGGATCACGACATCACTGTCGCGCAGTGCCGCGCCCAGCAGCTGACCTTCGACCTCAGGTTGACGGACACCTTGGAGCGTCTGCAGCACGTGGAGCGGCGCCTTCGTCGGTCCCACTCCCAGAGGGCGCACCAGCACCATCTGGCGCCGTGGAGGGACTCCGCCGACGATGCGCCGGGAGAAAACAAACGCCGGCGGCGCAGCGCCTCCCCGAGCGGCTAGAATAAGGGCGAGAGAGGAAGGCAGGGAGGACTGTGCCACCATGCCACTCCCACCTTGCCATAGCCTTCATCAATGGCTGCAGCCCAGTAATGCAACTATTCAGAAACTATTACCATAGTTGCACAGACTACCATACCCGTTCTAGCTTCAATCTATCTTCCCAAGCTATAAAGATCTCCATCACTTTCGGATTCCTCTGTACTCCCTTTCTTAAAGATTCCCCGCTCCCACCTCTCTAGTACTCCCTGTTTATCCACCTTTCCAAGTCCTCTGTCTCTCTTCCATCCTCTCTCCCATCACTCACTCCCTCCCTTTCCTCACCGTAGTGCCTGAATGAACGTTTTGGTCACCAGTTCCTAGTCATAGGAGAAATAGGATGAAATATATATATATATATATATACAATTTTAAAGTTTATAAGATGTATGTCAAATGTGCATTTTCATGCTTATGTCGATGCCCCAGATCCTTGTTTCAACACGTATATAGTTTTAAATAGTGCACTACATATACAGTACATATTATTGCTATTCACACAACGAGACGAGTTTGCATGCAATTAGATTAGATTTACTATATAGTATGTATATAACTATTATTGAAGTTATATTTACTCGTAAAACATATGTTAAAGTGAAACACTTACTTTAACGTGATTAATAATAACTGCATTAAACACACACACCCACACACACCCACACACACACACACACACACACACACACACACACCCACACACACACACACCCACACACACAACACCACTACACAATGTGTACCGTCTGTCTGTCTACCCGACAACTTGTTAGGTCATATAACCTTTGACCTCACATAACAGCCATCTTCATGTCCTATACGACCATTCTTCATCGATATGAAACAAGTGTATTTTGGGGCCCCTTAAGCATGATTGTAAATTACAAAAGGTATGTCAGTATTTTACGTAAATCGCGCACGCGCGTGTATGTCTCGTGCCAGTATGTTCAGCATATCCAGTACTTAGTGTGTACATAATAAATTTGTCCAGTGTCCAATCCCTTGTACAGTATGACCAGTGCTTCACTTGTACATCATGTAATGTGATCAGTGTTTTGTATATCTTGAGTCTGTATCGTCCAGGATCTAGTGTGCTCAATACCCAATATCCTGTATATTTGAGGATATATTTTATTCAACTGTAATATTGCATAATTGGACCGAAAATTGTGCACGATCTCCAGCGCCCTGTGTATGTGTGTGTGCGTGTATGTAGAAGGGCATTTACCATTGATCTCCAAAGAAAATTTGAGTAAGCAAAGACCTGCTCGTGGTTCAGTGTCTTGTTGCATGCCGCCGTCCTTGCCAAAGTTATACCAATCAAATCACAAGGAATCTTGGGAGCCGCAACTTGAGACGTCAAGAGAGCCAGGTCTTTAGTGCCAAGGTCTCTAGTGCCAAGGTCTTTGGTCTGGTTGGCCTTGAATGTGGATTGGCTTCACACATGTGAAAGAAAGGATTGCTGAAAACGGCTGTGTGTGGATAACTCCGGGGGAACATTCAGTGATGACTGTCCCTTGAGTGTCCATATTGAATGGGTTCAGTTGGGTGTACTCTGGATGTTGTTGTGTGTATATCAACACGCCCTGAAACACTCTTGGGTTAAGCAACATAGCCTGAGAGAGAGCTATGGGGCCCGCAACATGCCCTGCAGGAGACACTGGTGTGGCAAATAGCACAGTTCAGAGCCCTTAATATGACATAAAGTAGTTTTAGGTCTTGTGTGTATTAGAACTTCACCCGTCCAGTAGGGTGTAGCCCTGGGACCATTGAGGGTGCTGCAGGGTGTAGCCCTGGGACCATTGAGGGTGCTGCAGGGTGTAGCCCTGGGACCATTGAGGGTGCTGCAGGGTGTAGCCCTGGGACCATTGAGGGTGCTGCAGGGTGTAGCCCTGGGACCATTGAGGGTGCTGCAGGGTGTAGCCCTGGGACCATTGAGGGTGCTGCAGGGTGTAGCCCTGGGACCATTGAGGGTGTAGCCTAGGAGCTACCGAGAGCGTTGGAAAGCGTAGCCCGGGAGCCAGAGTACCGAAGGTGTAGCGAAAGAACCACAAAAGACTTTGGGTGTCGGTCGCCCGTGTATATAGTGTAGATATCTATGCTCCTTGTAAATAATATTTTTTTATATGTGTGGAATAAAAAATGATCCAGTGGTGGAAAATGTTTATAATTTTCCCCTCGCTTAATGTACTGATAAAAGTATATCTTAACCTCTTGGTCGCCTAAGTGTCGATGCAGGTATTTATTTACGATATATATGTGACAAGTTGAGAGCTTAAAGGACGTTGACAAATAATTCTTATTTAGGTTAGTGTTTGTTGATGTAAAACCGAGCTAGTTGTACTCCCCTAGTTGTGCTTGTGGGGGGTTGAGCTCTGGCTCTTTGGTCTTGCCTCTCAACTGTCAATCATCTGGTGTACAGATTCCTGAGCCTATTGGGGTCTATCATATATCCACACGAAACTGTATGTAGTCAGCCTCTACCACATCACTTCCTAATGCATTTAATTTATTAACTACTCTGACACTAAACAAATTCTACAAATTCTTTCTAATGTTTCTATGGCTCATTTGGGCACTCAGTTTCCACCTGTGTCCCCTAGTGCGTGTGCCCCTTGTGTGAAATAATCCTTCTCTTCTCTATTCCTTTGAGAATCTTGTATGTGGTGATCATGTCGCCCCTAACTCTTCTGTCTTCCAGTGACGTGAGGTTTAATTCCCGTAGTTATGTGTGTGCGCGTATGTATAAGAGAAACAACACCATAGCATAACTTAATTTGTAGACGAGGAGATGGAGGGACAGACAGCCCGAGTCCTTACGTAATTACCATACCACCCTCTCCCACAACACCTCTTCCACTACACCCCCACAACACCCTCCAACACCCCACCCCTCCACACACACACACAAGGAACAAGTTAGGTGAGAAGGTGGTGGAGGCCAAGACCGTCAGTAGTTTCAAAGCGTTATATGACAAAGAGTGCTGGGAAGACGGGACACCACGAGCGTAGCTCTCATCCTGTAACTACACTTAGGTAACTACACTTAGGTAATTACACACGCCGGGGATAACGGCAATATCTTAATCAGCCTCGCGCTCAGCTGATAACATAAAACAAAGAGATGCTATCAGCTGGCGACTGTAAACAAAGACGACCGCGTGCGCTATCACTTGATACAAACAGTAAACGCTCAAGTGCTCTCACAGTCGGCTGATACGAAGCGTTTCAGCTGCAGGTGGACCCCATTACTCAGCCCTGACAACTAATCCTTTGTTTAGAGCTTAGTGCTAGCACATCGTGACTCAGTTCACATCACAGGTGCGGAATGTCAGGGGGACAGATCTACTGTGTGTATTATTAACTCTTAGTACTGTTCTGAGAGCCACACTAACGCATAATAATGTCTCTGCGAATCTATGGTTAAGAAGCCTAGGTACATAGTAGTACGCTGCTCCCTCATTCTACACTAGGGATCAAAACCTAGATTAAAGTTTATCTAACATTCCATATCACAGGATGGTTAGTTATACAAGGAATCAGGAGTTATCAGGGGGAAAGCACCAAGCTATTACGACTATATAGCACTTGGAAGGGGTCAGGATAAGGATTTGGGATTGGACGGAGGGGAAGGAATGGTGCCCAACCACTTGGATGGTCGGGGATTGAACGCTGACCTGTATGTAGGGAGACCGTCGCTCTACCGTCCAGCCCAAGTGGTTGGGCATTAGGATAAAATATGAGAGGCGAGTCTAGGCTACTAGCCTGCCCCTGTTACCTAGCAGTAAAATAGGCAACTGGGTGTTAGTCAGCTGTCACGGGCTGCTTCCTGGGGGTGGAGGCCTGGTCTAGGACCGGGCCGAGGGGACACTAAAAAAAAAAAATGCCCCGAAATCATCTCAAGATAACCAAGATAGCAAACTCTGGATAGAGCTCAAGAATACCTAATATTCGAGAACATGAAATAGTTACAGAGCTCAAAGCATCTCATGTCATTTGGTCTGAAGTCACTGATAACTGGGCACTCACGAGTATAGTGCTGTAGAGGGTATTCCAGCCCTTGTTCACGCAGTTTACAATTGGAGTGCTCACTGATGCGCTGTTCCTTACCTGTAGCTACTCGGTCGGCCCGAGTACCAGTACACGCCAGGGGATCGCCCAGAGTACCAGTACACGCCAGGGAATCGCCCAGAGTACCAGTACACCCCAGGGGATCGCCCAGAGTACCAATACACCCCAGGGGATCGCCCAGAGTACCAGTACACCCCAGGGGATCGCCCAGAGTACCAGTACACCCCAGGGGATCGCCCAGAGTACCAGTATACCCCAGGGGATCGCCCAGAGTACCAGTACACGCCAGGGGGTCGGCGGAAGTCATGGCTTCCTCCAGGAATCCGAACAAGGAGTCATCCAGGACACAGTACAGTGCATACTCTAGATCACTGGGTCCCAAAGTGAGGGCCAAGGCCCTGCACGGATGGGCGCAGGGCGCAGCTGAATTTATCCAAGGGCCACCATATTTAGTGACCTCGTCGGGACCAGGAAGCCGGTGGCTTGTCAAAGCCCCTCCCCCCCATCCCTTTCCATGAGCCATGCTGAAAGCGACGGGGAAGGGTTACAGAAACACAATGGACCCAAAAGCTGAACCCCAACAATAGAAGCTCAGTTACCGTTCACGTGAGCATGTGAATAGGAAAACGTTTTTAAAAGAAAACGTTACTTTGCAAACTTATGGGGCTGACTAAGGAAATTCTAATAAACAAAATATTTAAAATGTATTATACTGACAGGCTATATATAGTACTTTAATATGCCCCCTTATTTTCCATTGTCGGAGACAGAAATGGTTTAGACTAATTTATGCTATTATAGTCATGAAGATTAATCAGCTAGTAATCAGGGCGATTTCGGTCGGGTTTGAGACCTTGACAGGGTGGGAATACTGGGCACCGATCCTCAACTGATCTCTTCTGTTCACTCAGCAGTAATTTAAGACCTGGTTGTAAAATAATTGGTGGATCGTGTTCAATGTAAAACTAGCTGATTGTAAGACGAAATGGGAGCACTAAGCCTGGGTCAAACAGGAGTCCAAAGTCGTAGTATTCTGTACCACCCAAACAAAACATCCAACGACGATTAACCGAGAGAAATAACGACCCTACATTACAAAGTTTGAAATAGTACTTTATTATTAGTATTAACCAAAATACCTGGTTATTCATACTCGTCCCCTGTACTATATGAAGTGATACAAAGCTTGGGTCACGAGTTACCTGTACCGTATGACATTAAAATTCCCCATCTCGCAGGATGCAATATTCTCCACCTTCAAGAACATGAGTGTGGATGGGCAGGAAGGCCAAGAGAGACACTTCAAAATGTTACACTACCAAAGACCACATTCACTCCAAACACCTACACCACTCAGGCCCGTGCCACATCTTGTGGTGGCGTAATCTGAATCAATCAATCGAGAGTGGAAAGAATAATTTGTAAAGCTCAGAGTTACGTGTGAGGCGTCTACGGGTCTCTTATGGGCCTGTTCGACTGTTGGTGATCAAAGAGGCATAGAAAGTTAACATATTTTACACATTTTCATGCCGGGAAGTACAGCTGAATGTTATTGCATGTTTTGCAACTAATAAGTCGACAGTTATTATAATGTATTGATATAAATATTGACGTCAGGTTTCAGCAGTTTTCTGAAAAAGTTGCTGAATATTTCAGTGTAGTTGCATACATCAGGAAAAAATAGTTTTATGCATAATAAAATTGTCCTTCAACAATACTACAATACTCAACAACTTTATCAAAGAGCAAGATGAGCCACAAAGGTGAAGAGGAACCATTGCTTCAGGAAAAAGTCTTATATTTCGGCGCAGAATTAGTCTCCTCACTTGCTGTTTGTCTTAAGGCCTATCAACCTCTGGAGGGTTATCAAGACCACAACAACAGCTTTTTTTTTTTTGCAGGGATATTCCTGCTGGCAGGGATATAAGCCTCTGGCTGGCCCACTAAGTGTTGCTTGTTTCTGTTTTACTTGGGCTGAGTATGAGTATTTATGACTCGTATGGTCGCTTCAGTAAGATTTTGCCATATGTGTTTAACAATTTCTACTCTGTTGAATCTAAGTTGAAATAATAGCTTACTGACCATCCAGCAAGTATACTATACTTATGAACATAGCCCAGGACTAAAGTAAACTCAGTGATTATGCACCTGGAAATTAGGTACACCTCTTTATACATCCTTTGAGTTTCCTTCGCAATAGACGACCTAGGCGCCCCCCCCCCCCACAGCAGTTATGTTCTCACAATGCTATGTAAACTAATGCAAAAATTTTGGCCTTCGAAATGTAGAATGGATATATACAACAGTCTTTAAAATAAATGAGATTATATTCACAATAGAGATGACAAGTCCTATTGTCTAAATACAAATGCCAAGGAATTTTGCGGTAGAACTTTTCATACCATAATAACAGAGATAAACTGAATGGGGAACAGTGATGCCTTCTTATCATTTACTAAATTTTCTCTGTATTAGGAAAACGACACTAGTGTTTTCTCATTACCTATTGGTGGTCTAACACCTGAGGTTGATTTGCACGAGTTTGTTATGCAGCCTGTACGACTAGGGGACACAGATGTTTTGCTGTTGATGACACAGGTGCAGTGATGACCCGGGTCTGATGCGACTCGTCAATCAGGGATCTGTTTGGTGTTGAGCTTAACACCTATCAACCTATGGACAGGTTATTAAGACCTTATTACTCGGTTATATGACAAGAGAAATTTACTGACCTACCAGCAAGTATAGTCAAGCCCTGGACATAATCCAGGACTAAAGGAAATTGACAGTGTATATACACTTATATGCAGGTAACACCTCCTTGACCCAAGAGAAAAAACGAAAATGGATTTAATTTCCCCCAGCTGGCTCTTAGCAGCGCTTTGCGTGTACGTGGCTGTATTAAATATGCAGTTTCTCTTACTAATCAACCACCGTATCATGATCTGTATATTTTGAAATAGCTATTTTTTATATCACCATCTTCAGACGACGGACAAGGCCAATAAAACGGAAAAGGCGGCGAAGATTCTCAGGAATAGTGTTGTCCCCCCTCGCACCAGCTCTAGAGGAGAAAGGGAACTATTACAACATCCAAATATTATCAACGGGACAACTATTATTGAAATCCGGACAAGAAGTTGTCCGGATCAACATGCGGACAACGTCTTGAAAAGGTCAGATGTAGCGCAGACAAGGAGTAACTTCTTCAAGATCAACACGCATCGGTATAGGACAGAAAACAGGAGATGATTTCTCACCCACAGGGTTATAAGCCCAAGGAACCGCCTACCCGCCGAAACCGTAAATGCCAAAATTCTGCCGAGTATTAAACCCCGAGTTTGAAAAAATCATCAAAACAAATGAGGTGACCTTTGACAAGCCACCGGCTTCATGTTCTCATCGACACCACTAGAGTGTTAGTTGCCCTCTTGTAAATTTAGGGAAATTGCTCACGAGATTTACAACCGCCTCCTCACTCTTTGGATCCTTATAGTAATAGTTATTGATCTGTCATCTTTACTCTCTAATAAATTTCTGATCAAAATATCCTGCCAAGACATCAGTTTCGTGAGGTGGTGTGTATGTCTAAAGATGGACGATACTGATGGAGTATCTGGTGAATATTTAAGTTAGCCCTAAGGAACAAATATCTACAATAAAAAACGAGAAACTTTAAAGGAGGGACACGAATATTAAAACCGAAACAAAATCTAGCCACAAACAGGTTAGAATTTTAGTTTTACTAAACTCTCAAGCATTTCCTTGCCTATTTTTCATCAGTTTCTCTTTTCCACCAATTGATTAAGATCCTAAACCGAGGATTCAGGGGATTTGGAAACTAAATCATTCAGTTTCCATTTGATATCCCAGCGGTGTAGTTAACAGTCTCCGTGGTGTAGTGGTAAGACACTCGCCTGGCGTTCCGCGAGCGCTATGTCATGGGTTCGTATCCTGGCCGGGGAGGATTTACTGGGCGCAATTCCTTAACTGTAGCCTCTGTTTAACGCAACAGTAAAATGTGTACTTGGATGAAAAAACGATTCTTCGCGGCAGGGGATCGTATTCCAGGGACCTGCGGATTAAGGACTTGCCCGGAACGCTACGCGTACTAGTGGCTGTACAAGAATGTAACAACTCTTGTACATATCTCTCAAGATATGTGGGAGTATCACGCACATATACAATATGTGATGACCTGGACGTCAATGTTTGACACCTGAATGTAACTCAATTTATATATATATAGCGATAGGTGTCCCCGATTGATGAAGATTAAGCCACCCAAAAGGTGGCACGGGCATGAATAGCCCGTAAGTGGTGGCCCTTTTAAGCCATTACCAGTATCAAGAGCTGATACTGGAGATCTGTGGAGGTGCGAATGCACCCTGCATGACGGGAGATGTCTCCCTTATGAATGTGTTAAGATGAAGATGAAGCAACCCAAAAGGTGGCACGGGCATAAATAGCCCGTAAGTGGTGGCCCTTTTAAGCCATTACCAGTATCAAGAACTAGGTGTCCCCGCTTCTCGGTGTATTATATACAGAGTCGTGTTGAGGTACGCCAGGTGTCACGAGGAGAGGGTCGTCAGGCCTGAACGTTTGTTCGCTAGTTAGTCTCAAGTGCCCACCGCAGCGACATATAAAATCAACCTTTATGATTACTACGTTTAGGGGCGAGTTTCCAGGAATGGACAGAAACCTCGCCAACAATAATAATAAATCATATGTATAGATAATTACAAAAACAAAGTCTTAATCCTTAATGAACAGTTCATATAATAGTACAAAATATGTATTAATTTTTGTCGGGGGGGGGGGGGGGGAAGTTAAACTTTGTATGTATATAGGTTAGACTTATATCAAGTTCTCCCCCCCCCCCCAAGGTGGATCTACTAACCCTCCCCAGGATGCAATACCACCGTTGACCAACTCTTGGGTACCTATTTACTGCTAGGTTTACAGGGGACCATATTGTAGGCGATAGGAATCTTGCCCAAGCATTTCTGTCATACCTGGGAATCGAACCCGAGGATTCCAGATTGAGAGTCAACAATGAACCTAATTAGGCTACCCAGATCCATTAAATCCTAAATGCAAAATTTTATATAATAATATCCCACCACATAAGCATTACACAAGTTAACCTAAAAATCTCCCCGAAACGCTGCGCGTACTAGTGGCTTTACAAGATTGTAAATAATATGCTATGTATTCTCACAAACCCAATGTACCTTCTTGTATATAAATAAATAAATAAGTAATTAACTCTAGTCGGTGGCTATTTAGACTAAATGAATGCAATACAAGCAACAAAAACCGGCTTACTTGGCTTAGTCAGTGTCCACGCAGTGAAGCCGAGAACCCAGCCCAACCGCCCTCCGTGGGAGGAGGTCGTCGCCTGCTTCCCACAGCCCAACCGACCACTGTGGGAGGAGGTCGTCGCCTGCTTCCCACAGCCCAACCGCCCTCCGTGGGAGGAGGTCGTCGCCTGCTTCCCACAGCCCAACCGACCACTGTGGGAGGAGGTCGTCGCCTGCTTCCCACAGCCCAACCGACCACTGTGGGAGGAGGTCGTCGCCTGCTTCCCACAGCCCAACCGACCACTGTGGGAGGAGGTCGTCGCCTGCTTCCCACAGCCCGACCGACCACTGTGGGAGGAGGTCGTCGCCTGCTTCCCACAGCCCGACCGACCACTGTGGGAGGAAATCTTCGTCTGACTCCCACAGCCCGACTTGGCCTTCCCACAATGCCTCTTTTTCCCTTCGAAGAAAACGGAACATGTGCAAATGTTGTTGTTATCCGCTGTTAAACTGCCGGGGCCAGAATATTCGCTCGTTATCCAGAGACCGACATATCGTTTCTGTTAGTTTGTCCAGGATTAATGTAATTCTTGCCTAGTGGTAATCAAGGCTGACGCCCGTAGCACCGAGGCCAGTGTCCTAATAACCCTCCAGAGGTGGATAGGCCTTATATTAATGTCAACACCACAGGCAGTTTAATTAACGCAATATATTAATTTATGACACAGGTGTAATGACGACACAATGATGATTTTATTTAATGTAAAATAGCACATTTTAACAGAAATTTTGTATACAACAATAAAGAATATTTAATGTTGTAATAAATACATACAAATAAATGATAAAAACAATTACATATTTGTTGTTGTAGGTGGTAATTTTTCCCAACCAATCTGTTTCTTTGATAATAAATTCCAGGAAAGATCTGCAAGTTATGTCACTCTTATTCGAGGTCTTGGTGGGGAAAAAAGTCATATGTATTGTGACGTTAGGAGGGGCAGGGAAGGCACCGTCCTTCGTAGCAAGTGATAATGTCAGCGGTGACGGCATTCCTTCCTGCTCTGGGAACCTCATTGCGACGACAACGGTATTTCTGCAGGCGAAGAGTCACAATAACGTGGCTGAAGTATGTTGACCGGACCACACACTAGAAGGTGAAAGGACGACGATGTTTCGGTCCGTCCTGGACCATTCTCAAGTTGATTGTCACAATCGACTTGAGAATGGTCCAGGACGGACCGAAACGTCGTCGTCCCTTCACCTTCTAGTGTGTGTGGTCTGGTCAACAACGGTATTTCTGAATTGTGGGAGGTTTCGTTCAATGACAGTGCTGTTAGGTGGATTTAATGATTTACAACTGCTGCTAGTTGGATTTAATGCATTTACAACTGCTGCTAGGTGGATTTAATGCATTTACAACTGCTACTAGATGGATATGCATTTACAACTGCTACTAGATGGATATGCATTTACAACTGCTGCTAGATGGATATGCATTTACAACTGCTGCTAGATGGATATGCATTTACAACTGCTGCTAGGTGGATATGCATTTACAACTGCTGCTAGGTGGATATGCATTTACAACTGTTACTAGGTGATATGCATTTACAACTGATACTAGGTGGAAACACAGATTTCAGTCTTGATTTACAGACGACAAAATCAGAAATTCCAAACACGGAACACTTTACACGTAATGATTTCAGAGACGACGAAAATAGAAATAAATAAAATAATAAAATAAATAAAATATTTTGTATGCTAATGAAAACTAAAATAATATTTACAGTTTTTATTATTTACATGGGTAACGCAGGGAATAAACTTTTGCAGCGATGGAGCCAAGCAGTATTTGGATCACCAGTGCCATAGTTCCATGGTGCCAGGGGGGGGGGGATTGTCATGGATCCACAAGGGTCAAGAAGATGACCTCTGCCATGACCTGATGTTTGACCTTCCTGACTCATCTGGTGACCCCTGCAGAGAATAGATTACGTCACATATACTCATAATTTAGATACGTATGGAAGCAAGTTTCAGTAATATGTTTTTAATGGAGTTATTATACCAATAGATAATTATTACCGGATAATCCATGCATATAACGCGAACCATGAAAGGGGTATACATACCACGCTATACGCCATACAGATCAGGGGGGGATTCATACATACATACTGACGCATCTCTGTTGACTTCACGCATCTTGCGCTAACTTGAGCAGCACCCGCTACTTGCGCTGACCTGAGCAGCATCTAGCATCGTTGCTTTAGCTCAAGTGCGCCACCATGAAGCTCATCTGCAAGCTTCATTTCAGTGTCGCCTCCCAAGCGGGAGAGGTGGAAATGTCCCTTGCCACCCCCCACCCCCCACAGACATTTCGTGGATAAACAAAGCCATCTGGCTTCTGTGTGCCGGATGGGCAGTGTTGCTAAGCCAGTGTAGAATAACCGTATCTAGTTACCACTAGCTCAATAGAAAGCAATGCTCGCATACACTGAACCCCCCTGTTAATGCATCATTCTTGGGACTGCAGAATTCGGGTGTTATGCTGGCTATAGGGGTTCCCTGTGCTCTGTTGGGCTGAGGCTTCGTGTGCTCTGTTGGCTTGAGGTTTCGTGAGCTCTGTTGTCTTGAGGCTTCTCTGTTGGCTGAGGCTCTTCGTGTGCTCTGTCTTGAGGCTTCTTGTGTGTGTTCTCTCTTGTTGGCTTGAGGCTTCGTGTGCTCTGTTGGCTTGAGGCTTCGAGTGCTTCGTGTTCGTTCTGTTGGCTTGAGGCTTCGTGTGCTCTGTTGGCTTGAGGCTTCGTGTGCTCTGTTGGCTTGAGGCTTCGTGTGCTCTGTTGGCTTGAGGCTTCGTGTGCTCTGTTGGCTTGAGGCTTCGTGTGCTCTCTTGGCTTGAAGGCTTCGTGTGTTCTCTTGGCTTGAGGCTTCGTGTGCTCTCTTGGCTTGAGGCTTCGTGTGCTCTGTTGGCTTGAGGCTTCGTGTGTTCTGTTGGCTTGAGGCTTCGTGTGCTCTGTTGGCTTGAGGCTTCGTGTGCTCTGTTGGCTTGAGGCTTCGTGTGCTCTGTTGGCTTGAGGCTTCGTGTGTTCGTGTGCTCTGTTGTTGGCTTGAGGCTTCGTGTGCTTCTTCGTGTGCTCTGTTGGCTTGAGGCTTCGTGTGTTCTGTTGGCCTGAGGCTTCGTGTGCTCTGAAGGCTTCGTGTGTTCTGTTGGCTTGAGGCTTCGTGTGCTCTCTTGGCTTAAGCTTAGTGTGTTCTGTTGGCCTGTGTGCTCTGAGGCTTCTAAGGCTTCGAGGCTTCGTGTGCTCTGTTGGCTTGATCCCTGAGGCTTCATGTGCTCTCTTGGCTTAATGGCCGGTTTGACTCTAATGACTTCATCCGCCACTTCTTCCCCTACCTCCCAGGGCACATCTCCCATAAGGGAACATAGAGAATGAGAACCTTTCTACCCAAGCACCAGGGGGTTTCAGCCCAGACTTGTTTGGTAACCAAACTGATCTTCCGAGATCATTACTCTGAGCGGTTCGCAAGCTCACATACCCGCCACGAATCGGTTCATCTGGCACTTATCGCAGGAAAGTGTCGACAACTTGAAGCAAATTCTTTTAATCAGGAATTAGATATTATATTCGCTACTGGACGGTTGCAGAGCTGTAGAACTCTGATGCTGATAGTTGTTCAGTTGTAGAGCTCTGATGATGAGGGTTACAGAGTCGTGAAGCTCTGATTCTGACGTTCGTTCAGTTGCAGAGCTCTGATGTTGACAGTTTAGAATAGTAGAGCTCTGATGTTGATGGTATTGAGTCGTGGAGCTCTAATGTAGACGGTTGTAGACTGGTCGAGCTCTGATGGTGACGCAGGGGTCTCACTCAGCTCTATAGTACCCTTAAC